>CANXYC010076278.1:0-22377 GCA_948193065.1 Aleurites moluccanus | reverse complement strand
TGGACGTATCAAATATGAATGTTATTATAAATAGTTTGTTTCCTCTGACTTTTTTGAATTATTTTACATCATTGATTATTGAAGTTTTAAATTGAAAATTTGAAAAATTTTGTTAAATTATTAAAAAGCAACAATAAGTTAGAACTTTACTCTGCAGAATACAAAAAACAGAAATTGTGCAAAAAGAGTCCTACATTATTGTACCTTTTTGTTTGTCTTAAACTCCTAATAATATTTTTTTTTTTCTAAAAAATAAAAATCAACCACCGACAATTTTATTGTATTTGCAATTTGCAAGAGCTAAGAAGCGTATAAATTATAATAGTTTTTTTTTTTGTCTTGTTTTTAATAAGCTAAATAAAAATATTAAAGCAACATATTAACGTTAATTAATAATTATATAAGGTAAATTATTGACAATTGTAATTTTAATTTTTTTATTTGTCATCATACATTAATTTTATAATTAAGATAAATAATATTTTTATTGTTGTTTTTCGTTTTATTATTTAACAAAAAGTATAAATAAAAAATATAAGTCAACAAAATACAATAAAAATTTTATCAAAAATTTTAAAATATTGAATTTTTTATCTGCCGCATTATATAATGGTGTGTCACGGTTTGTCACGGCCGTTATCGTTAAATAACGGCCATCGCGGCCGATATTGGTTATTTATTTTTTAACCGTTATATAACGGTAATATCGGTCACGACCACGTCAAAAACCTAGAAATAACGGCCGTTACGTGTATGTATATATATTTGTATATATAATAGAAATGATGATGGTCTTGCGACCAATATGCTTCCTATGAGATTGAAACCCCATGACCCATGGATAAAACGCTCTTCCCAATGAGAGTAAATTCATTGATCAATTGTGCACTTTGGGAGCCCACCTGATATGGTTTTTATCAGTGTTCCACCTAGAAGGGGCCATGAGCTCTAGGCGCATGCTTGGCCAAGCATGTGTGCACGTTAAGGTAGCAAGGCTACCGATACGTATGTTATGACATGAGATCAGTTCTATCAGATGAGATTTGATAATGCCATTCTTTGTGGGCATTCTACGTTTTAAATATGAACCATAATTTGATTTATGATATGATTTGATATAGTCAAATTATTATGAGCACCCATGTTCCTTCAAGTAAAGCTTATGATCCTTTCATTTCTATATGTATAATTATTTGTTCATGACTATGATTCGATATTCAGATATTTGATATATAATGTTCATATCTTACTGAGTTGAAGGCTCACTCCTCTTCTGTGGATTTCAGGTGATAGCATAGCTCGTGAAGGAGCTAATAGAGAAGATCTAGCTTCTTGATCCATTCTCCCAAGAAGCTTCATTGTAATAACTTTTGAGATATTATGTATATTCATGTAATGGTAGTATGACACAATATGTATTGGAGTATACTATAGAGCTTCGTAGTTAGTCATTTGAGGATACTAGTATATTTTGATGTATGATTGTTACCTCTTGGGCTCTCTTGTTCCTTAGTGATGTGAGATACATCTTTTGATCATTAAGGAACAAGAGAAAGCTATGAAATGATAATAGAAATATATGATTGATTTTAATTACATGTATGGACATGATCATTGTATGATAATATATGATGCTGTAAATGATATAATTTATATGAGATTCATGATTGGTGAGTTCTACGAGTTTATGGTGGCCTTAAGCCTACCCTTGCCCTAGGACCGTCACACCACTGGAGTTGGGGTGTGACATAGAGGTATCCAGTTTACTTCAAGGTTTTGGCAGAAATTACAAGAGTCTTTGGGTACTCAACTTGATTTCAGCATAGCTTTTCATCCGCAGACAGATGGGCAATCAGAGAAAACTATCCAAACTCTAGAAGATATGCTAAGGATGTGCATTCTAGATTTTTAAGGAAATTGGAATAAGCACTTGCCATTGATAGAGTTTGCCTACAATAATAGCTACCATTCTACCATTAAGATGGCTCCTTATGAGGCTTTGTATGGTAGAAAGTGTAGGTCTCCTTTGTGTTGAGATGAAGTGGGAGAGAAGCATGTTAAAGGGCTTGAATTGATTTAGTATACAACAGAAAAGGTCCCTATCATCAGAGAAAGATTGAAGACTTCTTTCAGTAGGTAGAAGAGATATGTCGATCCTAAGAGAAAAGATCTTTGTTTCATGGTTGGTGACTTAGTGTTTTTGAAAGTCTCACCTATGAAAGGAGTTCTAAGATTTGGTAAGAAAGGCAAGCTATCTCTGAGGTACATTGGGCCATTTGAGGTGTTGGATAAATTGGAGAAGTCTCTTACAGATTAGCCTTGCCACCTCACTTGGACAATGTGCATCTAGTCTTTCATGTTTCTATGCTTCGAAAATATGGTGCAGATCCTTCATATGTATTGCAAGCTCAAGAGGTAGAATTCCAGCAAGACTTGACTTATGAAGAGGTTCCAGTATCCATCGTTGATAGGATGATCAAGAAGCTAAGGAACAAAGAAATAGCAATGGTTAAAATCTTATGGAAGAACCAAGTTATGGAAGAATGCACTTGGAAGAGTGAGTTGAACATGCAAGCTAAGTATCCCCACCTATTTCAAGTTTAAGGTAAATTCTTTAAATTCGAAGACGAATTTTGTTAAGGGGGAGATAATGTAATACTTGAGATTTCTTTTACTTGTATGTATTCTGAAATTTTTATAATGATGTATATAAGATTTGTTATGGAATGTTTATTTTGAAAGTGAGATTTATTTGTTTTGATTTGAATTCTAGAGTTTGTGTTTGTACAAAATTTTGTGAATTTATGTTCAAGGCTTTAAAGAAATAATTTAGGATATGTTGTAGCCTCATGTGTCTAGTTTAAGTAGAAGGAAGAATCGAGACATTTAGACTTCTGTAGCTCAAGATAGAGTTGGTTTAGCATGTACTGCCGAAGTAAATTTTTCAGCTTTTGTCGTGAACAGTGTGCGTGAACAGTAAACTCGAGTCAAGATCCTTCCAGAAATCATTTTTGGGGAAATAAGGTAATTTTCTCCAAACTTCATTTTTTTTTTAGATTAAGATTTTTGGTAGTTAGAATAGTTATTTATGAGTTATATAGAACCTATTATGAGCATTTAAGGCTATTAATTATGGTTAATATAGAAGATACAAGAATCTATGAATCTTGATGAATAGTGACTTGAACAGTAATTATGTTCTTAATTTTCAAATTTTTTTTAAGAGATGAATTAAATTGATGTTAAAAAATAATAATAAAGACTCTAAGATGGTTAAAATTATAATGAATTATATTATGTATTATTAATTGAGGAAAACCCTAATTTATAGTATTTGGAGATTTTGATTAGGCTTGGAACATTTAATCAAGTGATGAGTTTAATTATAGAAAGTTTTGCTAAGAGGTAAGTTATGAATTACATAAATGTATATTTTCTCCTTATGAGATGAATTGTTAAATATTTATATACGTTCTTTATGATATGAAATTCTTGTTTGATAATCTCCTTAATGTAATCACTTAATATATAAGAATGACTTGGTTATTTATTTATTTTTCTTGGACCAAGATCATGAACGAGCCTTTGATATGAATGTTAAATAGTCTATTGACCAATACGAATTTTTGAGAATACCTTATTATAATTATCATTTGATATATATATGTATAGAACACTTTTCCCAGTGAGAGTAAATTCATTGGTCTATGTACACAATGGGAACCCAACTGATAAGATTTTTATCAGTGTTCCACCTAGAGGGGGGCCACGAGATCTAGGCATATACCCGTGCAAGCATATGTGTCACATTAATATAGCAAGGCTACTGATACGTTATGATGTGATATTAGTTCTATCTTATATGTGATTTGATAATGCCTCCCTTCGCAGGCATTCTTATGCTCTAAATGAGAACCATGATTTAATTTATGATATAATTAGATAGTGTTATTTGTTGTAAGCACTCATGTTCTTTTTCAAGTATAAGTTTAAGATTCTGTCATGCCCAAGTATGTATATGTATATGTTCATGATTTGATACTCAGATTCGTAGTTAACCTAAAGCGTTAATGTTGTTAACATCTTATTGAGTTGAAGGCTCACCCCTCTTATGTGGTTTCAGGTGCTAGTGAAGCTTGAGAGAGGGCTAATCCAGAGCTCCATAGATAGATATGAAATGGTTTTGATTTTGTTGCCATGGATGGCATTTTTAGACTTTCATTTATTCTATATTGATGTTAGAACTATCTTTTGATCGGTAGAGAACAAGCGGAGATGTCATGATATATAATGATTATTTATGAGATATGATGTTTTGCATTGGATAAGTGTATGTTGTTATGTATGAGACAGGTTTAGTTAAGCGTTTTACGGGTTTATGTTGGCCTTATGCCTACCCTCGCCCTAGGACCGTCGCACCAGTGGTATTGGGGTGTGACAGATAGAAATTTAAATGACAAGAAATTAAAATGCATAAATCTTATTCATTCAATGCATAAGAGAAATTTATATGATAAGAAATTAAAATGCATGAATCTTAATCATTCAATGCATGACAAGAAATTAAATGGCAGGAAATTAAAATGCATGAATCTTATTCATTCAATGCATGACAGGAAATTAAATGGCAGAAAATTAAAATACATGAATCATAGTAATTTAATACATGACAGGAAATTTAAATAACATGAAATTAAAAATGCATAAATTTTAATCATTTAATGCATAAGAGGAATTTATATGATAGGAAATTAAAATGCATGAATTTTAATCATTCAATACATAAGAGGAATTTCATTGGCAAAAAGTTAAAATGCATAAATTTTAAATGACAGAAAAATTAAAATGTATGTATCTTAATTATTCAATATATGACAGAAAAATTTAAATGGTAGGAAATTAAAATGCATGAATTTTAATCATTCAATGTATGACAAGAAATTAAATGGCATGAAATTAAAATGCATGAATCTTAACCATTCAGTGCATGACAGGAAAATTAAAATGTAGAAAATTAAAATGCATGAATCTTAATCATTCAATACATGACAGAAAAATTTAAATACCAAAAATTAAAATGTATGAATCTTAATCATTTAATACATGATAGGAAATTAAAATGTATGAATCTTAATCATTCAATACATTACAGAAATTTAAATGACATTAATTAAAATGCATGAATTTTAATCATTCAATGCATAATAGAAAATTAAAATGCATGTATCTTAATCATTCAATGCATAATAGAAAATTAAAATACATGAATCTTAATCATTCAATGCATTACAGAAAATTAAAATGCATGAATTTGAATCGTTCAGTGTATGACAGAATTAAAATGCATGAATCTTAATCATTCAGTGCGTGATAGAAATTAAATGACAGAAAATTAAAATGCGTGAATCTTAATCATTCAGTGCATGGTAGAAATTCAAATGACAAGAAATTAAAATGCATTAATCTTAATCATTCAGTGTATGACAGAAATTTAAATGACAGGAAATTAAAATACATGAATCTTAATCATTCAGTGCATGATAAAAAATTAAAATGCATGAATTTGAATCATTCATTGCATGATAGAAAATTAAAATGCATTAATCTTAATCATTCAATGCATGATAGAAAATTAAATAGCAGGAAATTAAAATGTCTGAGTCTTAATCATTCAATACATAATAGAAAATTAATATGCATGAATCTTAATCATTTAATGTATAATAGAAAATTAAAATGCATGAGTCTTAATCATTCAATGTATTACAGAAAATTAAAATACATGAATTTGAATCGTTCAGTGCATGATAGGAATTTAAATGACAGGGAATTAAAATGTATGAATCTTAATCATTCAGTGCATGACAAAAATTTAAATGACAAGAAATTAAAATGCATGAATCTTAATCATCCAATGCATAATAGAAAATTAAAATGCATGAATCTTAATCATTCAATGCATAATAGAAATTTAAATGATAGGAAATTAAAATGCATGAATCTTAATTGTTCAATGTATGACCCAAATTAAAATACATGAATCTTAATCATTCAATGCATAACAGAAAAATTAAATGGCAGAAAATTAAAACGCATGAATCTTAATCATTCAATGCATGA
Source organism: Aleurites moluccanus (assembly GCA_948193065.1). NCBI lineage: Eukaryota > Viridiplantae > Streptophyta > Magnoliopsida > Malpighiales > Euphorbiaceae > Aleurites > Aleurites moluccanus. The sequence continues at coordinate 16,257 of CANXYC010076278.1, read as the reverse complement.
CAAAAATTTATATGGTAGGAAATTAAAATGCATGAATCTTAATCATTCAACGCATGATAGAAATTTAAATGACAGAAAATTAAAATGCATTGGACTAGAATGCAGTTAAAGTAAATAAATTGAAGTAAAAGAAAATTTACAACATAGTAATTTGTGAGCTAATGAGATCAGCTCGTCCTGCCCCTATTTTATAAGTTTTCTATATTTGGGCGAGCGAATGAGCTTAATATAGAAAACTAGTAAAGAAAGAGCTGAATCATAGTCAATATTATTTTTCTGAAGATAATCATGATGGATCAAATGTACTTTGCCCCAAGTACACAGGTAATTATTTTGAATTTTCTCTTTTCTTTCTTTTTTCACTATTTTTCATTGTTTCTTTTTCTTTACACTCTCTTTTTATATACATTCTTTTCTTCTCTATTGTAATACCCTAGAAAGTTATAACCTGCATGCATGAATTAGTTCTCAGTATGTGGTTCATTAGTCTTGAAATGATGGAAAATAATTTTAGAGACACAGTTAGAAAGCGAACTTGTTACTTTTCCGGAAAGCGGCGGTGTCGGGAATACTGCCGAGAAATTAGCAGTCCGGTCAACAGAAGAATTTTTGAAGTTGACCCGAGGGTAAAAGATCACCATAAAATATGTGTAATTTTGGTAAAAATAAAGAAGTGAAAATCATTTAGGAACACTGAAAAAGTAACCAATGACAAAATCGTAAATAAATAGAAGTTTAAGGTGAATAGTGGAAATGGGTCCGTCGGAGTTACAAAATGACTTTGAAATTATTTTTATAAATAAGTATAAATTAAAATAAGCCTATTAACTTCCCACTTTAAATTCTAATTCTTGACAGAATTGACAGAATAAATTACAGAAGATTTTGGACCAAAATGTGAAATACGAAAATTCGGGGATTAAGTTGTAATTTGCCATATAGAATTTTCTATTTATTCTAACACTTAGGCAAAATTGGCTATCTTCTTCTTCTTTCCATCAAGAGGCCGAACCACCATCTTCCATTTTCTTCTTCCATTTCTTCATTTCTTCACCAAATTTCTTAAAGCAAATTATAGAAAACTTAAGTATTAACTTAGTTCTTGCTATTTCTATCATCAATTTGTAGAAATGAGCAAAGGAATTCAAGGAACATTGAAGGGAATATTTCGGGTGGATCATCCAACTTGAGGTAAGGATGTGTTTTTTTGGTTTTAATGGTTCATTTTGATGTTATTTAGATTGAATTTGATGGGTTTGTAGTTAGATTGCATCAATTGATGCTAATTGATAGGAATGCCTAATTTGTCTAGCTATATTGAAGTTGTAAGGAAGGGTTTGATGATTTAGTATTATATTTTATTAATTTATGTTAGAATATGTTAATTGGATGTGAATAGGTGATTAATTGATGGTTTGTTTGGTGTAGAATTGAAGTTTTGACAAGGTTGCCTTATTTGGCTTCATTGGTGATTTTGGTTGGAAATCAAATTTTCAAGGCTATTTGAAGCATTAGGTAAGTCTATATTTCATCATTTAACATATCTATTACTTTAGAATTGAAATTGGAAACCTTTTGAAAAACCTCACCTTTGGCAGAACCATGTGTCACTATTTACTTCCTTTGATTTTGCTTGTTTTTTCATGGCCAATTTGAACCATTTTGATGTTGTTTATTGTGGTTTCTTCGATGCCTATACCGTTGTTGATAATGTAGCTTGTTGTTGATTGAATTGGGTAAGTCAATGTTGCACCTAAACCTAACCTATTGGCTTACCATTGTATTCACACCATGTGTTTGATGAAATGCCTAGTTCATTTGCCTTTGGCCTATTGCTTTGTATTCCATAGGCCTACCATTTGAATGCCATTGTCGCCAGCGACGTTGGCATGCCAATTCGCCCGCCGATTTTCCTTGCCGAACCAACTTTTGTTCCATACCTTTGTTGTTTACCATAACCCTTATCCTTGATTGTACATCGTATATTGCAATGCCTTTGATTCAAATACCATTTGATTTGAAAGATATTGAATATATTGATAGTGCTAATACCATTATTACATAATGGTGTCTATTGACATGTTATTCATTATATTGACCTAAATGTGGTTTGACAGAGCTGCTGCACTGACAGGGTAGTGGGTGCATACTGTCTGCAATGTGCACATTGATATTGATACCCTAACTGGGAAGGGTTATTGGTCCCTGCCATAGGACCTGAGAAGTCTTATGCCTACTTGATATGTGATCGACTGTGTGATTACACATAGTCTATGTGTTTCAGGGCCCTACATCTGTCTTACCATATGATTCCATGACTTGATATGACCAATGATATTTCTATCGATTTCTGATTTTGATTCTGTAAACCAATATGATTGATACTGTCCCATTGTTCCTTTAACATGTATATATACCATTGTTCCATCCCAATTGATTTGTGATGCATATAGATTCGCTGAGTATCTTATATACTCGCATTTTCATTGTTTAACCATTTTATGAGAGGAGTAGGCTGCAGAATCCCGTCGTCTGTCATCCGCAGATTTCTGACACAGTCATTGATGTATATTTTCCGTATTTCTGTATTTTGATGTTCATAATTTAGCTGCTCCATGGGATATGTATGGGTTAGCTAGGGAATGAACATGTATATATGATATTGATGATATATGAGTTATATGTTGATTATATGATATGATGATTGATCATTACAGCCAATTGCAGGAAATTACAGAATAGCAAAATGGATGGTAATTAATTAAAATGGATAATATATTGTTGTTTATAGATTGTGCATGTGATACTAGGTTCTACGAGTGCCGGTCGTCATTGGCATCTCCCGTGCCCTATGACCATCGTGATCCGGAAACGGGTCATGACAGAGGTGGTATCAGAGCTCTAGGTTACAGACAGTGGAATTTAGATTATAGATGAATAGTACCCAAATTATAGAGGAATAGTGACTAAGTACAGAATGGGGTAGAGTTAAGTATACCATGGAGCATAGGATTTCATTTGTCGTCCTTTGCTGTTATATGTTATTATTTTGCATTTCTGTCATTTTTTGAGTAAGTTTCCATTTTTTTGACAGATTACAGAGATGTCTGACGATAGAGACAAAGATACCAGGGAGGCAGAGGTAGCCTCCAATGAGTCACTGGTGAGAGAGATTGCAGTATCAGAGGGTCCGTCTAGATCCTAATAGACTACAGAGGATACAGAGAGGGACGATGACCCCTAGAGAGTGGAGATGATGAGGGGACTGATAGAGTTACGGAGAGAGAAGGATGATTTGAGATGGGAGCTTCAGCATGTACCTCTACCACCCGCTCCAGCAGTAGTGCCTCCCCCTGTAGTACCAGAGGCAGTTCCAGTGGCACCGGCTTCTGTGCATCCAGTTGGGGCTCAAAGGGAGGTCGGAGAGTGATTGAGGAGGGAGGAGTATTGATGTTTAGCTTTCTGAAGCTAAACTTACCTGAGTTCAGAGGAGACAGGGGTACTGATCCTGTAGATTTCTTAGAAGAGGTGGAGAAGGTAGTGAGGAGACTACCATGTTATGAATTGAGAGCAATTGAGTTGGTTGGGCTGTTACTTAAGGGTAAGGCATGGACCTGGTTTTCTAGGAGGATGGAGCCCAATCTTTATGGTGAGCAGCCACCTTCATGGGCTGAGTTTCGGCAGGGTTTGATTGATGAGTTCATTACAGAGGGAGTGAAGACCTGGAATCTTATTCGGTTTGAGCAGTTAGAGTAGGGAGACAGATCTGTAGAGGAGTATGTGGAGGAGTTTATCCGTTTGAGTAGATATGCTGCTCATATTGTACCTACAGAGGCTGATCTGATTAGTAGGTTCCGAAGGGGGCTCCATGCTGCACTACATAATGCTTTACTAGCTACTGAGTTTACTTCCTTAACCACAGTGATAGATAATGCTACACAGATGGAGGAGAAATACAAGACTGAGAGGGATAAGAGGGACCAGAAGAGGAAAGGGGGTCCAGGATCACAGATTATGAAAGGGGAGAGCAGCTCCCATCCTAGGCAGGCACAGCCAGTGCCTCGGTTTGAGCAGAGATCATCAGCTAGTAGTCAGAGGAGAAGGATAAAAAATAGGGGACCGCCAATGGTACGGTCTACACCTGCTTATTCACAGGGTTCCTCGAGACCAGCTGCATAGACACCCAATATTCCTATTTGTGAATTTTGTGGTCGGAGGCATGGAGGGGAGTGCCGGTTACAGACAGGTGCCTATTTGAAGTGTGGACAGCAGGGTCATTTCATTAGCAGATATCCTCTATGGGGTGAGCAGCAGCAACCATCTGTTACGGTTTCTCAGCCAGTGGTACAGGCGAGTCAGAATATGGGTAGAGAGGCTATAGGTAGAGGCAGAAGCAGGGGAGGTCAGGCTCCCAGTGGTAGTCAGGCTCCAGCTGGTAGGGGTCAGGGCAGAGTGTTTGCTGTTAACACCCAGGAGGCCCAGAGAGCAGACAATATGGTTACAAGTACTATCTTGATTCAGAATGAGATTGCAGATGCCTTATTCGATTCTAGTGCTACTCATTCATTTGTATCACCACATTTTGCACCTAAATTGAATAAGAAAAGGAGATTGTTAGATGTGCCTTTGATGATTGCTAGTCCTATGGGTGATAGTGTTAATATGGATTATTATTACCCTGATTGCGTTATTGAGATTGATAATCATATCTTGCGTGATGATTTGATTGAGTTGCCTGTGTTAGAGCTAGATATTATTTTAGGTATGGATTGGCTGACAAGGCACTGAACAGTTATAGATTGTTATCGGAGGAGGGTTAGATTTCAACTTGAGGGACATCCAGAGTTTGAGTTTCAGGGTGATATTCAGAAGTTTCGGGTTAACCTGATTTCTGCTATCCAGGCTAGGAGGATGATTGGGAAAGGTTGTTCAGCCTATTTGGCACATGTAGTAGATGCACAGAGGTCTTTTGTACAGTTGGATCAGATACCGGTAGTTCAAGAGTTTCCTAATGTATTTCCTGAGGAGTTGCCAGGATTGCCCCCTGATAGGGAGATAGAGTTTGAGATTGAGGTGCATGCAGGCACTGACCCGATATCTATTCCTCCATACAGAATGTCTCCAGCAAAACTGAAGGAATTGAAGGTATAGTTACAGGAGCTATTGGATAGAGGGTTCATCAGACCAAGCAGTTCTCCTTAGGATGCACCGGTACTATTTGTAAGGAAGAAAAATGGTTCATTGAGGATGTGTATAGACTATAGGCAGCTGAATAAGGTGACAGTGAAGAATAAGTATCCATTGCCATGAATAGATGACTTGTTTGATCAGCTCCAGGGTGCTAGCCATGTTTCAAAGATAGATATGAGGTCTGGGTATCAGCAGTTGAAAATTAAGTAGGATGATATACCTAAGACTGATTTCAGGACCCGATATGGGCATTATGAGTTTTTAGTGTTGCCGTTCAGGTTGACCAATGCACCGGCTGCTTTTATGGACTTGATGAACAGGGTGTTCAGGTCATATTTGGATAAGTTTGTCATTGTATTCATTGAGGAGGAGCATGTGGAGCATTTGAGGATTGTGTTGCAGACACTTCGGGAGCATCGGTTGTATGCTAAGTTATCTAAATGCTAGTTCTGGCTAATCGAAGTGTGTTTTTCTAGGACATGTGATTTGTAAGGATGGGATTAAGGTGGATCCTCAGAAAATAGAAGCATTTGCTAATTGGCCTTAGCCTACCAGTGTTTCAGAGATTCGCAGTTTTTTGGGTATGGCTAGTTATTATAGGAGGTTTGTGAAGGATTTCTCTCAGATTGCAGCTCCATTCACTAGATTAATGAGGAAACAGGAGCGGTATGTATAGATAGATGAGTGTGATCACAGCTTTCAGACATTGAAGTATTGCCTCACCAGTTCTCCAGAGTTGGCATTACCAGTAGAGGGGGAGAAATTCACTATTTATTATGATGTTTCATGGATTGGTTTGGGATGTGTATTGATGCAGATTGGTAGGGTAATTACTTATGCTTCTCGTCAATTAAAGAAGCATGAAGCAAATTATCCGACTCATGATTTGGAGATGGCGGCTATCATCTTTACATTGAAGATTTGGAGACATTATTTGTATGGATCAAAATGTGAGATATATACTGATCATAAGAGTCTATAACATATATTTCAGCAGAAGGATCTGAATCTTCGGCAGCGTAGATGGGTGGAGTTACTTAAGGATAATGATTGTGAGATCCTTTACCACCCAGGTAAGGCCAATGTAGTGGCGGATGCTCTGAGTAGGAAATCAATAGGCAATCTAGCTCATATTGTGGTTGGCAGGAGGCCACTGATCTGAGGGATGAGGAAGTTGGTAGATTTGGGAGTTGGTAGATTTGGGAGTGGAGTTGGAGTTAGGATCCTAGGATCAGAACCAGGCTTTGATAGCCCAATTTCGAGTGAAGTCACTATTGATTGATGATATAAAAGTGGCTCAGAACAGGGATCCTTATCTACTGAAACTCAAGGGAGAGGTACAGAATGGGAATATGACAGAGTTTACAGTAGTGGATGGGGTACTAAGATGTGGGAAACGCATATGTGTACCAAATTTTGATGGGCTACGGGATCGGATTATGCGAGAGGCTCACTATTCACCATACAGTGTACATCCAGGGATTACCAAGATGTACCATGATTTGAGGGATGTGTATTGGTGGCCAGGGATGAAGAAAGATGTAGTTTAGTTTGTGTCTAAATGCTTAGCCTGTCAGCAAGTTAAGTTCGAGCATTAGAAGCCATCAGGGCTACTTCAGGAGATTGAGTTGCCATAGTGGAAATGGGAGCAGGTGACTATGGATTTTATAGTTGGTCTACCGAGGACTTCGAGGGGTTATGATTCTATATGGGTGATTGTTGACCATTTGACGAAGTATGCTCATTTTCTAGAGGTTAAGACCAGCTACACGATAGCTCAGTACGCACAGTTGTATGTGGATAAGATTGTGCGACTTTATGAAGTTTCATTGATGATTATTTCAGACATAGGTATGCAGTTTACTTCTTGGTTCTGGCAGAAGTTTCAGGAGGCTATAAGTACCCAGTTACAGTTCAGTACTGTCTTTCATCCGCAGACTGATGGGTAGTCTGAGTGTAATACCCGTTAATAAATATTTTATTTATTATTTTATTTCTGATTATTGAGATGGTTGTGGATAGATTAATGTTTGGAGAATTTTAGAATTTTGTATGCAAGAAAGATTTTAGTGAGTCAGTTTTGTGACTTTAAAAGAGTAAATTATAAGAATTGTAGATTTATATATTATCTATAAATCTGTAGAATTGTTTTGTAAATTCTGTGTGTATAAGGAGATATTCTCCTCAATGAGAATCTATCTAGTTCTCTTTTTCCTGTAGTAAGTTTGATGTGTATTATGAGAATGTGGAAATTTAAGTCTATTTGATATTTTTTCTGAAAAGTGGTTGGAGGATGATTGAGCTAGAGAGGTAAGCCTGGAAATGTGGCTCGGTGTGTCTAACTGGGGAAAGAGAATCAGGATATTTGGACTCCTTTATCTTGCTCGCGAGAAATTTTAGAGCGAGATGGCTGGCGAGACAGGATTTCAGATCGCCAAAAGGGCATTGGAGAAGTGAAAATATGCGAAGAGAGATTGGCGAAGTGACATTGCCGAGGTGGCATTGGCGAAGTGAAAATAGGCAAAGAGAGATTGGAGAAGTGGCATTGCCGAGGTGGCATTGGCGAAGTGGAAATAGGCGAGGCGAGATTGGCGAAGTGGCATTACCGAGGTGGCTTTGGCAAAGTGGAATTACCGAAATAGGATATGTGAAGTGGGTTTGGCGAAATGGCATATGCGAAGTGGGATATGCAAAGTGAGATTGGCGAAGTGGGAAGCTGAGAGGCAATAGCCTATTTTAAAGGGGAAGCAGTAGCTATTTTCACGATATCTTCTTCTTCTCTTTTCTTCGTTCGTTCTCATTTCTTCTCCTATATTTCTCAAATCTGTCCCATTTGTTTTTAATACATTAATACTCAAAATTAATGCATTGAATCATTAAGTTAACGCATTTAAGGCTCTGATCATCATTTTCAAGTTAGATTCTTCAAAAACTCAGTTTTGAGAAAAGTAAGATAATTTACTCCAAACTTCATTTTCTCTTTAGATTAAGAATTTTTGATAGATAAAATAGGTCTATATGAGTATATAGACTCTATTATAAGTATTTAAGACTATTAATTTTGATTAACATTCATGATACCAGAATTTATGGAGTTTGATGAATAGTGACATGAATAGTAAGTTGGTTCTTAAACTTCAGATTTTCTTTAAGAGATGAATTAAATTGATGTTAGGAAACAATAATAGAGGCTATAAGATGATTAAAATTATAGAGAATCATATTATGTATTGTTGATTGAGAAAACCCTAATTCTGAGCATTTGGGGAAATGTTATAGGAGAAGAGAACTCAAGGAATTAAAGGAGATTTATTGACTGTGCAAGTAACTGAGGATAAATTGCTTTGAGGTAAGTATGAACTTTGCATATGCATATTGCTTCTTTGAAATAAATTGTCCAAGCCTTCTTAATGTCCACATATATGATTCGCATGTTATATGACATTGTATTACTGACCTATTAATTGAAATTCCCATGATATTCTCAAACAAATGACAATTTGTTACATGTGATTGCCATATATATATATTGTAAATGACTTGGTCATCTTTCCTTGGATCAAGTTCATATGAAACCTATTTGTAACTTGACTGAATTTATATTATATGTTGATGGTCTTGTGACCAATATGTTTCATTGTGAGATTTCAACTATATGACCCATGATATGGATAGAATGCTTTTCCCAATGAGAGTAAATTCATTGGTCCATTGTGCACTTTGGGAACCTAACTGATAGGGTTTTTATCAGTATTCCACCTAGAGGGGACCATGAGCTCTAGGCGTATGCCTGACCAAGCATGCGTTTGCAATAAGGTAGCAAGGACTACTAATGCGCTCTGTTGTGATAGGTAACAAGGCTACTAATGCACACTGCAATTCTTTCATGTGATTTGATAGTGCTATTCAATTATGAGCACTTTTGTTCTTGTAAGCATAACCTTATGATATTTTCTTACACATGTTTCTTTGGATTGACCTTTGTATTGCATGTTCATATCTTACTGAGTTGAAGGCTCACTCCTCTTATGTGGATTTCAGATGATAGTGTAGCTCGAGAGGGAGCTAATATAGAAGACCGAGCTTCTTGAGTCATTCCTCCAAGAAGTCTCCATTGTAATTATTTTGATATATATTCATTGAATTATATTATGGTACTATATGTATTAGGAGTATACTCTAGAGCTTCGTAGTTAATTATTGAAGATGATATTACTGTTATGTCTAAACTGTTACATTTTAGGCTGCCCTTCTTCCTTAATGATGTGGAATGTATTTTTTGATCGTTAAGGAACAAGAGGAAATTATATGATGATAAATATAAATGTATGAATTATGATTACTCGAACTATAGAAATGAATATTTGTAATAATATCTATATTTGATATGAATATGAATTAGGAATGAGGTCCAGGATATGAGTATTCTACGGGTTTATGGTGGCCTTAAGCCTACCTTTGCCCTAGGACCGTCGCACCACTGGAGTTGGGGTGTGACAGAGATGGTATCAGAGCTATAGGTTTATAATCCTTAAGATAAAAGATAGATGTATGTGCATGAGCCCTAGTATAAGTGTTGATTAAGATAACTATATAGCATAGAATCCATGTCACGTCAATGTTGTATATTCCTTTGGTATAGACCTGCACTAATCTTGTGTTTTGAGTCTAAATTTGCTTTGTTTCTCTTATCAGTATCGAGATGCCTCTTCGCCGTGGTAGAGGACGAGGTCGAGGTCGTCCTAGGCGAGATTTGCCTTCTGAAGAAGGTTCTGTGGGTGGAAATAGAGGAAATGAGGTTCCTCTTGTGCCATCAATAGATGTGGCTAATATGGCTTAACAATTGGAACAGCAGCAAAGGAACTATACAATGATAGCTGAATTCATTACTCAGTAAAGACAATAGCAGGTACCTTCAGTACAAGCTCCAGAGATCCCCGTTCCTCCAGCAGTTCCCCCACTCGTTGTACGTCAAGAGGAAGAGGTATCATTTGAGAGATTTCTTAAGCTTAAGCTCTTAGAGTATAGAGGTGAAGTGGATCTTACAGATTTTCTGGAAGAAATTGAAGAGAAAGTACAGATTTTACGGATTTTCGATAAAAGAGCTATAGAATTTATGGGGTATTTGATGAAAGCTGAGGCCAAGGATTGGTTCAAGAGAAGCATTTCTGGTATACTTCGGGAAAATGAAGATCTTTCTTGGGAGAGATTCAAAGAACTGGTGATGAATGAGTTTCTTCCAGAAAGTGTGAGAGAAGCTAAATCAATAGAGTTTGAGAGATTGGTTCAAACCCCTGGTATGAGTGTTTCAGAGTATGCCAGGAAGTTCAGTCAGTTAAGTAAATTTGCTCCTGCATTGACGCCTACAGAAGCGGCACGGATTCAGAGGTTTCACAGAGGATTGGTGGCACTACTATTTAAACTCCTAGCTGCTCTTGTGTTCGATTCTTACTCTAAGCTAGTGGATAAGGCTAGGATAATTGAGAATAGAGAGATGGAAGCTAGATCCGAAAGAGTTGAGAAGAAGAAATTTAAAGCAAGTAGTTCTTCTAAACAAGAAAGTGGGATGAAGAATATAAGAGTGGCTCATCAGTCAGCTTTTAGGAGTGGGTATAGAGAATCTTCAGAGAGGATACAACAGAGTCGGACTACTCCTGGACCCACTTCCCAAATGAGCCATGGTTCAGCTAGCTTTGCGCCATCTAGGACTCCTAAACCTTTGTGTTCTACATGTGGTAAATTTCATGGTGGCCTTTGTCGTTATGCATCAAGAGCATGCTTTAGGTGTGGACAGCAAGGTCATTTACTCAAGAATTGTCCACAATCACCCTTTGGAGATAGACCTAAGGTTTCTCATACCATAGTCCAGATGAATAGGGAGAGGAGTATTAGTCAGCAGCTAGGTGCAGGTCAAGGCATTTTGGGCAGGACTATAGAGGCTGGCAGAGAGTCAGGTCAACATGCGGCTCAGGCCTCGGGGTCAACTCCAATGGGTAGAGGCAGAGGCAGAGATTTTGCTTTAGCACAGCACGAGGCCCAGACATCTAACACAATTGTTACAGGTATTCTCCCGATCTAAGCTTTGAATGCTAGAGTGCTGTTTGATTCAGGAGCTATGCATTCCTTTATGTCATCATGTTTTGCTAAGAAATTGTATGTGCCTTATGAGTTACTTGAAAATGTGTTGGTTGTTTCTACTCCTTTAGAGGAAGAGATTGAAGTTCAGAACTTATATCCATCATGTGTGGTTAGCATAGGTGGCAAGAACTTGGATGTAGATTTAATTGAATTGCCTGTATTGGAATTTGATGTAATTTTGGGCATGGACTGGTTGTCCAAGTACTATGCTACTATAGATTTCAATGGAAAGAATCTAGTCTTCAAGCCACCTTCAGGTGAGGAGTTTGAGTTTTAAGGGGAGCGGAGTGAAGTACCATACAATATGATATCTGTCATTCGGGCAAGAAGGTTATTAAGAAAAGGTTGCCAAGGGCATTTGGCTTATGTCCGAGATAACCGTAAAGAAGTGAGAGACATGGAATAGATTCCAATAGTTAATGAGTTTCTGGATGTATTTCCTGAAGAATTACCAGGGTTGCCACCGAATAGAGAGATAGAGTTTGGTATCGAGTTGCTACCTAGCATGAGCTCGATTTCTATTCCTCCTTACCGTATGGCACCAGTTGAGTTGAAAGAATTGAAAATCCAGTTGCAAGATTTGCTTGATAAGGGATTCATTAGACCTAGTAGTTCACTGTGGGGAGCGTCTATACCCTTTGTGAAGAAGAAAGATGGTTTAATGAGGTTGTGTATCGACTACAGGCAGCTTAACAAGGTTACCATCAAGAACAAGTATCCTTTACCAAGAATAGATGATTTATTTTATTAGTTGCACGGTGCAAGTCATTTCTCTAAGATAGACTTGAGGTAGGGTTATAATTAGTTAAGAATTAGGAATGAGGATATATCGAAGACAACTTTTCGAACTAGATATGGACACTATGGGTTCTTAGTGTTGCCATTTGGATTGACTAATGCACCGGCCGCATTCATGGATTTAATGAATAAGGTGTTCAGGCCATTTATAGACAAGTTTGTCATTGTATTCATCGATGAGATCCTTGTATATTCTAGAAGCAAGGAAGAGCATGAAGAACATCTTCAGATTGTATTGTAAACCTTGAGGAAGCATGAGTTGTTTGCCAAGTTCTCCAAGTGTGAGTTTTGGCTTGATAGTGTTTGTTTTCTTAGGCATGTGGTGAGTAAAGAAGGACTTAAGGTTGACCAGAAGAAAGTGGATGCAATCTTTAATTGGCCTAGACCCACAAATATTTCAGAAGTTAGAAGTTTCTTAGGTTTGACAAGGTATTATAAGAGATTTATGCAAGAATTCTCTAAGATTGTAGCACCTTTGACCAAACTTACTCAGAAGCAAGTGAAATTCCAATGGACAAATGCTTGCGAAGGAAGTTTTCACAAGTTGAAGACTTGTCTCACCACGGCACCTGTCTTAGTGTTGCCATCTGGTGAAGGAGGATTTGCGGTGTATTATGATGCATCGGGAGTAGGGCTTGGTTGTGTGCTCATGCAGCATGGTAAGGTGATAGCCTATGCTTTGAGATAGTTGAGAAAGCATGAGGTGAATTACCCTATGTATGATCTTGAGATGGCTGCGGTAGTATTTGCATTAAAGATATGGAGAAACTACCTGTATGGAGAGAAGTGTGAAATCTTCACAGATCATAAGAGCTTGAAATATATATTTCGATAGAAAGATCTTAACCTTAGGCAGAGAAGGTGGGTTGAATTGCTTAAGGATTATGACTGTGAAATATTGTACCATCCAGGAAAAGCTAATGTAGTGGCAGATGCATTGAGTAGGAAGTCTTTGGGAAGCTTAGCCCATATCCAAGTGAGTAAAAGATCCTTAGTGAGGGAAGTGCAAAGATTGCATGAGCTGGAAATTAGTTTGAATCTGTCAGATTCAGGAGTGCTTTTAACTCAATTCTAAATCAAGCCGGTTCTTATTGATCATATAAGAGAAGCACAAGATAAGGACCCTCAATTGGTAAAGCTAAAGAATGATGTGGGGACAGAAGGATTTTTAGGCTTTACCATAGTTGATGGTGTATTGAGACTGGGCAATAGAATATGTGTTCCAACTGTGGATGGATTGAAGAATGTGATTCTCAAGGAAGCTCACCATTCTAACTATAGTGTGCATCTAGGTGTAACAAAAATGTACCACGACATCAAGAGTTTTTACTGGTGGAGTGGAATGAAAAGAGATGTTGCGGAATATGTAGCTAAATGTCTAACTTGTCAGCAAGTCAAGTTCGAGCATTAGAAACCTTTGGGACTACTTCAAGAGTTGCCATTGCTAGAATGGGAATGGGAGAGAGTGACTATGGATTTTGTAGTTGGATTGCTAAAGACTTTAAAAGGTCATGATTCAATATGGGTTATTGTTGATAGATTAACCAAGTCAGCTCATTTCTTGCCAGTCAAGATGACTTATACAGCTTCTCAATATGTATAGATTTATATCAATGAGATTGTTAGGCTGCATGGAGTTCCAGTTTCGATCATCTCAGATAGAGATACTCAGTTCACCTCGAGATTTTGGCGGAAATTACAAGAGTGATTGGGTACACAGCTTGAATTCAGCACAGCATTTCATCCGCAAATAGATGGACAATCGGAGAGGACCATCCAAACTCTAGAAGACATGCTAAGGATGTGCATTCTAGACTTTGGAGGAAATTGGGATGCTCACTTGCCATTGATAGAGTTTGCGTACAACAACAACTATCATTCCACAATTCAGATGCCTCTTTACGAAGCATTATTTGGCAGGAAATGCAGATCTCCTTTGTGTTGGGATGAGGTTGGAGGAAAGTATATCGAAGGACCATAATTGATAAAATATACATCGAAAAAGATTCCAATAATTCGAGAGAGATTAAAGATAGCTTTCAGCCGCCAAAAGAGATATGCCGATCCGAAGAGAAAAGACCTTTAGTTTTCCATTGGAGATCTAGTGTTTTTAAAGATCTCACCAATGAAAGGAGTTCTACGGTTTGGCAAGAGAGGCAAACTGTCTCCACGATTCATTGGACCATTTGAGATTTTAGATAAGGTTGGAGAGGTTTCATATAGGTTAGCCTTGCAGCCAAATCTGGACAGTGTACATCCAGTATTCCATGTGTCTATGCTTCGAAAATATGCGGCAGATTCTTCTCATGTGCTGCAAGTTTGAGCAGTGGACCTTCAACAAAACTTGATGTATGAAGAGGTTCCAATTGCTATTGTGGGCCAAATGATCAAGAGGATGAGAAATAAAGATATATCAATGGTTAAGGTTTTATGGAGAAATCAAGCTATGGAAGAGTGTACTTGGGAGAGTGAGCAATCTATGCAAGCCAAGTATCCCCATTTATTTTAAGTTTAAGGTAAATTCTTTAAAATTAGAGGACGAATTTATTTAAGGGGGGAAGAATGTAATACCCGTTAATAAATATTTTATTTATTATTTTATTTCTGATTATTGAGAAGGTTCTGGATAGATTAATGTTTAGAGAATTTCAGAATTTTGTATGCAAGAAAGATTTTGGTGAGTCAGTTTTGTGACTTTAAAAGAGTAAATTATAAGAATTGTAAATTTATATATTATATATAAATCTGTAGAATTGTTTTGTAAATTTTGTGTGTGTAAGGAGATATTCTCCTCAACCAAAATCTATCTAGTTCTCTTTTTCCTACAGTAAGTTTGATGTGTATTCTGAGAATGTAGACATTTGAGTCTGTTTGATATTTTTTCTGAAAAATGGTTGGAGGATGATCGAGCTGGAGAGGCAAGCCTAGAATTATGGCCCGATGTGTCTAACTGGGGAAAGAGAATCAGGATATTTAGACTCCTTTATCTCGCTCGCGAGAAATTTTAAAGCGAGATGGCGAGATGGCTGGCGAGACAGGATTCCAACTCGCCAAAATGGGCATTGGCGAAGTGGAAATAGGCAAAGAGAGATTGGCGAAGTGGCATTGCCAAGGTGGCATTGGCGAAGTGAAAATAGGTAAGGCAAGATTGGCGAAGTGGCATTGCTGAGGTGGCTTTGGCAAAGTGGAATTGCCAAAGTGGGATATGAGAAGTGGGTTTGGCGAAGTGGCATATGCGAAGTGGGATATGCGAAGTGAGTTTGGCGAAGTAGGAAGCTGAGAGGCAGTAGCTTAAAGGGGAAGCAACAGCTATTTTCACGATATCTTCTTCTTCTCTTTTCTTCGTTCGTTCTCATTTCTTCTCCTATATTTCTCAAATCTGTCCCATTTATTTTTAATGTATTAATACTCAAAATTAATGCATTGAATCATTAAGTTAGCTCATTTAAGGCTGTGATTATCATTTTCAAGTCAAATTCTTCAAGAACTCAGTTTTAGGGAAAATAAGGTAATTTACTCCAAACTTCATTTTCTCTTTAGATTAAGAATTTTTTATAGATAGAATAGATCTATATAAGTATATAGACTCTATTATAAGTATTTAAGACTATTAATTTTGATTAATATTCAAGATACCAGAATTTATGGAGTTTGATGAATAGTGACATGAATAGTAAGTAGGTTCTTAAACTTCAGATTTTCTTTAAGAGATGAATTAAATTGATGTTAGGAAACAATAATAGAGGCTATAAGATGATTAAAATTATAGAGAATCATATTATGTATTGTTGATTGAGGAAACCCTAATTCTGAGCATTTGGGAAAATGTCATAGGAGAAGAGAACTCAAAGAATTAAAGAAGATTTATTGACTGTGCAAGTAACTGAGGATAAATTGCTTTGAGGTAAATATGAACTTTGCATATGCATATTGCTTCTTTGAAATGAATTGTCCAAGCCTTCTTAATGTCCACATATATGATTCATATGTTATATGACATTGTATTACTGACCTATTAATTGAAATTCCCATGATATTCTCAAAGAAATGACAATTTGTTACATGTGATTGCCATATATATATATTGTAAATGACTTGGTCATCTTTTCTTGGATCAAGTTCATATGAAAC
>CANXYC010076253.1:0-19889 GCA_948193065.1 Aleurites moluccanus | reverse complement strand
TAATTGAATAATAAAGGTTGATGACAATGATTTATGATTTCAATTATTCTTAATACATAGTTTAATTTGTTAATTTTGATTTATAAGTGTTTTATAATTGGCCACTATAATCACTATCTAAGGTAGCTATTTATAAGCGAGAGCTATGATAGTTGCTAGTTCATGGAATTAATAAGCTAAGACATGTATCGCTAAGAGATTAGGGTATATTTTAGTGGATTTTATGAAATTGCTAAGGATTTTAATGAATTAACATTGATTCGATGATAACGAGAGTAGACACTTGCATTAATGTTAATGTTTGGATTTTTGCTTGAGAGAGACTAATTCATAATTTACAGTAATCAATCCATCAAACACTATAGTTTTAAAATCATTATTGAGTCAGATCAACCGTATAAATTTAATTAAAGGAATCTAAATTCTAGATAGCTTTCTTTTATATCTTTAAATTTCAAGTTAAGTTTTCTTGTTTATTTAATTTTGTTTAAAAAAAATTTCATCCAAATCAAATTAATTTATATCCAATTAATAAAGAAAATCTCAATTTCGGTAATTGACAATGCCTCTCTGTGGGACGATTCACTCTATTACTTGCTAAAGCGATTCGTGCACTTACTAAAAAATCCGATCAAGTTCTTGGCGCCGTTGCCAGGGAGGCGCAACTATTTTGTTAATATCGATACTAATATTTATTTTTATTATTTTGGATTTTACTTTCTGTTATTTTTAATTGTTTCTTTGTGTGATTCTAATTGCAGGTTTATGCAAAAATCGGGATTAATAGACTTATAGCCATTTAATCCTGAGATCGAAAGACAGTGCAGAAGAAATCGTAGAAAAGCAAGGTTACGTAGGCAACAACAACTCCAGCAATCACAAGATTAAACTGAAATAGCTGATGTTGGAGGAAATGAGGCCGATGTGGCTGCTAACCCAAATCTAAATGATATTCCACAAGGATATCAAGAGCCGGAGGTTCACCATTAGCCACAATTGAGGACCTTGAGAGATTATGTGCTTCTAAATCTGAATGGAGCACAATCAAGTATAGCCCCACCAGCTATCAACAACAACAACTTTAAGCTGGATCCAGCTTTGATCAATATAGTCTCTAACAAGCAATTTAGTGGAGGACCTTTGGAGGATCCTAATGCCCACATCTTGAACTTTGTAGAGCTATGTAACACCGTAAAAATCAATGAAGTTCCCGATGAGGCAATTAGGTTGATATTATTTTCATTCTCATTGAGAGATCTAGCTAAGGAGTGGCTAAACATGCATCTTGAAAATTTCTTCACAAGTTGGAGGCAGTTGGTTCAAGCCTTCCTTACAAAATATTTTCCACCTGGAAAGATGTTGAGGTTTAAGAATGACATCTTGAATTTCAGTCAATAGGATAGAAAGTCATTGTATGATGCTTGGGAGCGATTCAAATGATTGCAAAGGAGATGTCCAAATCATTGGATAGATTGTTACACTTTGTTACAGATATTTTATGGTGGATTGTCTCCGACCATTCAAATTACTCTCGATGCAGCTGCTGAAGGAGCACTAATTAACAAATCCACAGATGAGGCATACCGACTTATCAAGGAGATTGCTTCAAATAACCACCAGTGGGCCAATGAAAGAAGTCATTCAAAAATGACAACTGGTGTATATGAGGTAGATCAAATAGCAATGGTACATGCCAAATTTGATGCAATTTTAAAATTGTTAGGACCTAATAGCAATATTAATATTGCCAATCATTGCAATGTCATATCTAACAATTTTGTGAGCTGTGATTTTTGTGGAGATAACCATGCTTCTGCAAATTGTACCAATATAGATCAGATGCAATATGTGGCTAACTTTAATAGACAAGGGGTGCAACAGAACAATCCTTACCAAAATACATACAATCCTGGATGGAGAAACCACCCAAATTTCACTTGGAGTAACCAAAACAACTAGTTGAACCCGCTAATGCAAGGCAACCAAGTTGGGCCATCCAAACAATTTGCACCTCCTGGATTTCAAAGGAATCAATTCCAACCTCAAGAGAAGAAATCCAACCTAGAGGACATTGTTGCAAGTCTAGCTAAATCCATATCAGATTTCATGCACAAGACAGACTCAACATTGCAAAGTCAATCTGCAGCAATAAAGAATTTGGAAGTCCAAATGGGGCAAATGGCAAATGCAATGGCATGTAGGAACCAAGGAGCCTTTCCAAACAACACTGAAGTAAACCCCAAGGAACATTGTAAAGTAGTCATGTTGAGAAGCGAGAAGTAACTAAAAGAAATTGTCCTAAAGAAGAAGGACGGGACAGAGACCTCGAAAGAGGCGGAGAAAGTTGAGGAATCAAAAGAGGAGGAAGTAAAGCCCTATGTCCCTCATATTACATTCCCACAGAGATTGAGGCAGCATAAGTTGGAGAAGCAATATGAAAAGTTTTTGGAAGTATTTAAGCAGCTCTGTATAAACATTCCATTTACAGATGCTCTCGCTCAAATGCCAACCTACGTCAAATTCCTCAAATAGTTTTTGACAAATAAAAGGAAGCTAGAGGAGAATGCTACAATTGCACTAACCGAGGAATGTAGTGTAATTATTCAGAAAAAGCTACCACAAAAGCTCAAGGGCCCAGGAAGTTTTTCAATCCTTTGCACTATAGGGAAAATAGAGTTTGAAAAGGCACTATGTGACCTTGGTGCAAGCATAAGTTTAATGCCGAAATCTATGGTAGACAAGTTGGGGTTCAATGAGATCAAGCCAACAAAAATGACACTTCAACTAGCTGATAGGTCAGTTAAATTTCCTGTTGGAGTGCTTGAGAATGTGTTAATGAAAGTGAAAAAGTTCTATATCCCTATGGACTTTGTTGTTTTTGACATGGATGAGGATATAGAGGTGCCATTGATTTTAAGAAGGTCATTCTTGGCAACTGCTGGAGCATTGATTGATGTAAGACAAGGAAAGTTAACACTTAGATTTGGAGATGAGGAGGTAGAGTTCAATATAGCTAAGGCAGCTAAATTCCCACATATCTCTGATTGCTGTTTTAACATTCATGTGATTGACCAAATTGAACAAGAAGAACTAGGAAAAGTGGTAGAGAAAGACCCACTTAAAAGTTGTTTAGTGAATGGAGTATTGAAGGGAGAAATACTAGAAGTGGTTGAATACACACAACAGTTAGATTCAGCAAAACCATTGCCCTTTCATTTGAAGGACAAATTTGAGGAACTAACTCAAAATGATGTACCAGAGGTAAGTTCAATAGAGGAAGCCCTGAAGTTGGAGCTTAAACCACTTCCGTCAAATCTCAAGTATGTATTTCTTGGCCCTAATAATACTTTACGTGTTATTCTTAGTGCTAATTTGAGTGAGCTTGAGGAAGAGAAAACTCTAAAATACTTGAGAAAGAACAAATAAGCAATAGGATGGAAAATTTCAAATTTAAAAGGGATTAGCCCTAATTTTTGTATGCATAGGATTCTTATGGGAAATGATCATAAACCAGTGATTGAACATCAACATAGACTGAATCCAAACATGAAAGAGGTAGTTAGGGCTAAAAGAACTAAGTTGTTAGATGCTGGAATAATATATCCTATTTCTGATAGTTCATGGGTGAGTCTTGTTCATGTGGTGCCAAAGAAAGGGGAAATGACTGTCATAGAAAATGAAAATAATGAATTAATTCCCATTAGAACAGTAACAGGTTGGAGAGTTTGCATTGATTATAGAAAATTAAATAATGCAACCCGTAAAGATTACTTTCCTTTACTATTCATTGATCAAATGCTTGAAAGATTGGCCGGAAAGGCATATTTTTGTTTCTTAGATGGTTTTTCAGGTTACTTTCAAGCAGCGATTGCACCAGAGGACTAAGAGAAGAAAACATTCACTTGTCCTTATGGGACATTTGCCTATCGACGAATGTCATTTGGTCTATGCAATACACCAGTCATTTTCCAAAAGTGCATGATGGCAATCTTCACTGAGTTCATAGAGAAAATCATGGAAGTTTTCATGGATGACTTTACCGTGTATGGGACGTCATTTGATGATTGTTTGACGAAACTTGAAAAAGTGCTAAAGAGGTGCATTGAAATCAATTTGGTGCTAAATTAGGAGAAATGCCATTTTATGGTGCAAGAAGGAATTGTGCTCGGGCATAAAATTTCAGAGAAAGGAATTGAGGTGGACAAAGCAAAGGTTAAAGTAATAGAGAAATTGCCACCTCCAACCAATGTAAAGAGAGTAAGAAGTTTTCTAGGACATGCATGTTTTTATAGACATTTTATTAAAGATTTTTCAAAAATTGCTAAATCTTTGTGTAATTTACTTAAAAAAGATGCAACTTTTGACTTTGATGAAAGTTGTCTAGATACCTTTAACAGGTTGAAGGAAGCTCTTATGATAGCTCCAATTATTTTACCACCAGATTGGAGTTTACCTTTTGAAATTCTTTGTGATGCTAGTGATTTTGCTATTGGAGCAGTGCTAGGACAAAGAAAAGACAAGAAGGTATATGTGATATACTATGCTAGCAAAGTACTTGATGATGCTTAGAAGAATTACACCACAATTGAAAAAGAAATGCTAGCAATCGTAACTGCATTGGACAAATTCAGGTCATATATAGCGGGCTCAAAGACGACCATTTTTCAGATCATGCGGCAATAAAATACTTGGTAAGGAAGAAGGAAACCAAACCGTGGTTAATTAGATGGGTCCTACTTATGACGAAATTTGATTTAAAGATCAAGGATAAGAAAGGTGTCGAGAATGTGGTAGCTGATCACCTTTCGAGACTGGAGTATATGAAGGGAAAGAATGATGGGTTGGTAGTAAATGATTATTTCCCTGAAGAGCTGTTGATGATGATTGAAGAAGTAACTCTATGGTATGCTGATTTTGTAAATTATTTGGTGAGTGGGATTGTTCCCCCCGAATTGGGTTATCAGAAAAAGAAGAAATTCTTTTCGGATGTAAAATTTTATTTTTGGGAGGACCCTCTGCTTTTCAAGTACTATGAAGATGAGATTATTAGAAGATGTGTTCCCGAAAAGGAAGTGAATGGCATTTTAGAATAATGTCACACTTTGGAAAGTGTTGGGCATGCAAGAACATACAAGACTGTGGTGAAAGTGGATTTTATTGGCCGCACATGTATAAGGATGCACGGAGCTATATTGAATCTTGTGATAAGTGTCAAAGGGCTGGAAACATTTTAAAGAGGTTTGAAATGCTACTTAATAACATTTGGAGGTTGAATGGTTTGATGTATGGGGTATTGATTTCATGGGACCCTTTCCATCGTCATTCAATAATCAATATATATTAGTGGCAGTTGATTATATTTCTAAATGGGTAGAGGCTGTAGCTTGCCCAAAGAATGATGCCAACACCATCACAAGATTTATAAAAAGGAACATATTTTCAAGGTTTGGAGTTCCTAGAGCAATCATTAGTGATGGAGGTTCCTACTTTTGCAATCAAATCTTTGATAAACTTTTGAGGAGATGTGGAGTGAGACATAAGGTTGCAACACCTTATCATCTACAAACAAGTGACCAAGTGAAAATCTCGAATAGGGAACTCAAATGCATTTTGGAGAAGACGGTAAGAAGTTCAAGAAAGAATTGGGCACTGAAATTGGACGATGCATTATGGGCTCACGAAACAGCTTATAAAACTCCTGTAGGAATGTCACCCTATAGGTTAGTTTTTGGGAAAACATGCCATTTTCCCGTTGAACTTGAGCACAAGGCATTTTGGGCTATAAGGAAGTTGAACATGGACTTAAAGGCTGCGGAATTTAAGATATTGCTCCAAATAAGTGAGTTAGAGGAGCTGAGAAATGAAGCCTATGAAAATGCCAAAATTTATAAAGATCGAACAAAAAAATGGCATGACAAATTCATAAGGGATAGAAAGTTCGAAGTGGGTAAAAAAGTTTTACTGTTTAACTCACGTTTGAAATTTTTCCAAGTAAGCTAAAGTCAAGATGGTCCGGACCATTCCAAGTGACAAAAATTTATCCCAATGGATCTGTTGAAATTCAAAAAAGATAAGAAAGACCATTCATGGTGAATGGACAACTTTTGAAAGCTTATGTCACATCCTAACTCCAGTGGTGCGACGGTCCTAAGGCAAGTGTAGGCTTAAGGCCACCATAAACCCGTAAAACTCATATATCATGAATCTCATATACAATTATATCAATTACAACATCTTATATTATTATACAATGATCATTTCTATGCATTCAATTAAACATTAAGCATATCTTTACTATTATCATTTTATAGCTCTCTCTTGTTCTTTAATGATCAAAAGATGCATCTCACATCATTAAGGAACAAAAGTACCCATAAGGTAATAATTCATACATCAAAATATTGATATCCTCAATGACTGACTACGGAGCTCTAGAGTATACTCCAATACATATTGTGTCATAATACCACTAAATAAATATACAAAATATCTTAAAAATCATTACAATGAAGCTTCTTAGAATAAACAAGTCAAAAAGCCCGATCCTCTCTATTAACTCCCTCACGAGCTATGCTATCACCTGAAAACCACAGAAGAGGAGTGAGCCTTCAACTCAGTAAGATATGAACATTATAAATCAAGAATATGAATATCAAATCATGATCATGATCAAATATCTATACATATAGGTATGAAAGAAAACATAAGCTTTACTTGAAGGAAACATGGTACTTGTAATAATTTGGCTATATCAAATCATGTCATGAATCAAATCATGGTTCATATTTAGAACATAGAAATGCCCACAAAGAATGGCATTATCAAATCTCATCTGATAGAACTGATCTCATGTCATAACATATGTATCGGTAGCCTTGCTACCTTAACGTGCATACATGCTTGGCCAGGCATGCGCCTAGAGCTCATGGCCCCTCTAGATGGAACACTGATAAAAACCCTATCAGCTGGGCTCCCAAAGTGCAGAATGGACCAATGAATTTACTCTCATTAGGAAGAGCGTTCTATCCATGGGTCATGGGATTTCAATCTTATAGGAAGTATATTGGTCGCAAGACCATCATCATATCATCATTCAAATTGGGTATAACAATAAGAAACATATGAACTTGATCCAAGAAAATTTGATCAAGTCATTCACATTGTACAAGTATATAAATATATACAATAGGATAAACAATATAAGGATACTTGGTCATATTAATTTCAACGAATGATAATCAAATAGGATATTCATACTTACCTTAATATAATTACTCTTGAAATTTCCCTTAGCAATTTCCAACTCTTTCTCTTCAATTAACTTGATTTCCTCCTCCTAAGAAATTTTTCAAATATACCAAATTAGGGTTTTCTTCAAATCAATAATCTTTATCATGATTTTCTAATAATTAATTATCTTAGAGTCTCTATTCTTAATTCCCAACAACAATTTTATTTATCTCTTTAAGAAAATCTGCATTAAATTTTCGGAGTTACTGTTCATGTTACTATTCATGACAGCCTCAACATTCTGATTTCTCCCTCATTAATTATCATTAATGACTTTAGATTACTTGCAATAAATTCTATATACCCAGTATTAATTATCCTAACCCCATAGACATAAATAAATCTAAAGAAAATAACTTAGGAAGAAAATTTACCTTATTTCCTTCAAACTGAAATTTCTTTGATTCTTGCTCAAATCTGATGATTTCTGCCTTAATACAGAAAAATCTAGAAGTCCAATGCATTAATTTGAGTATTAATGCCTTAGAAAATAAAATGGAAATAATTCTGAGAAAAGACTGAGTATTATCGAAGAAAGAAAGAAGGAAAATCGTGAAAACGATTCTGGGCTCCTGGGGTTAAATAGGCCACTGCCCCAGAAACACGCTTGCCAGCTCGCCAATCAGCCTCGGCAAAGCTACCTCGCCTAAGCCAGCTCACCATTCCCACTTCGTATTTCCCAGCTTGCATATTTCTCCTCGCATATGCTGCCTCGCCAAACTCTCCTCGCGAGCTCTTCCTCGCATATGCCACCTCGGTAATGCTACTTCGCTTCTTCGCCTCTTCTCGAACTGCCACTTCGCACATTCCCTGTTTGCACAATGCCTCTTCGTACAATGCCTCTTTGCATAATGCCACCTCGCCTTTCCTCTTAACCTGACCTCTTTGCCTTTCCTCTTCGCCAAATCCTCTTCGCTAAAACTCTTCGCCAAATCCTCTTCGCCAAACCTCTTCGCATATGCTTCCTCGCATATGATTCTTCACCAATTGCCACTTCGGCAAATCTCACTTCGCCACTTCACATTGCCAGCTCGCAAAATGCCACTTCGCATTTTGCCGGCTAGCCATACCAAGATTCTGCTAAGTTGAAACCTTTTCTGAATATTTCATACTTAGCCAACTCGCAAATGAGTTACCAGTATCCAAACTTACTAATTCTTTCTGCCACTTAAAATAAATATGCAGGGCACAACATATCAAAATTTCAAATCATAAAGACTAACACACAGTCCATGGTGACTCTCCAATGGTCACCCAGACTTACTACCTTAGAATCTCTCCAAACAGTCCTGAGAAAAACTACTCTCCACTGAGATATACTTATCCAAAAATTCTGAAATTTTACAGCCAACATCAAAACACACAAAGGAACATTTTTTATGTTCACACCTTTAGCTAATTCTATCCCAATCATTCCCAGTAATTTCAAACATACACTGCCTTCCTGCAAAAACACTCAACCAGACCAGTCTTGCTCAAATAAATATAACTCATCTCTTACACAGAATTTTGCCAAACCATTTTATAGAATTTCAGTTAAGACATAAACTCACAACTTTTATATTTTACACTTTACCAAATTATGTCTTTAAGATCATGCAATTATCATCACGAAATCCTGCAACTGCATTAAATCAAAAATTCTGGGATTTTCAAACATTCTCATTTGAAATTAAATAAATTCTCCAAACATACAAAATTAATAAAAACACTACAAAAATGACAGATATTACAAATGTCATAGTTAGATTATGTATATGTATGTATGACATATTATAGAGTATAAGTAATGATATGGCATGAAATGATGATAGTTACAGCCAATTGCAGTATGAATTACAAACAGATTACAGAATGTTAGAATGAATAGTAATTAAATAATTGATTAATAAATTGATAGTAATTGATAATAGTATGTGATATTGGGTTCTACGGGTGTCGGTCGCCTCTAGCATCTCCCGCATCTTAGGACGGTCAAGTTTCGAAATCGGGATGTGATATTTTTACTAATAAGGTTTTAATATGACATATTTTTTACAAAAATAAACATTCAATGGGAGTATTATAAATATACAAATTAATGTAAATATTTATTTATCTATTTCACTACTTTATTATTTTGTGTATTTATATTTAGTTTTATTATATCATTAATAATTTATAATTTATAATTTATAGTGGATATGTATCTTATAAATAGAGGTTTTAATTGTTTTGTAAGACACACTAAATATAATAAAAAAAATTCCTTTATATTTTATTATTTTTATGTTATTTTTTAGTTTAGTTTTGTTTATATATAAAATAAGGAACAACGATAAATGACGATGGTGATAAGTCGAGAGGGAAGACACATGCTGATATGGTTTCTCAGAGCGCACCTACCACCACTCTCGCGGGCTATTCTACACTACTTTACACCTTCTAATTCTTTTCTTTTCTTTTCTTTTTTTATTCTTTCTTTATATACTCAAATTTTTTCTAATAAATTATATATAAAGATTATTATTATAAAGTTAAATTGTGATTGAAAAATTAAAAATAATATTTTTTTGAATAATGCTTATTTATTTATACCATATACCAAAATATTCCATATTAATCAATCTAATTAACTAGCATAAATTACTAAGTAGGTAAGATCTAAATATTATAATATATATTTATATAGTGACAGGCAAAACAAACCAAAAATAATAAATAATAATTATTTAGTAGAAAGTTAATTATAATTAACACAAAAAAAAAAACAAAGAAAGAAATTTAACACATTAACATTCCATAAATATATTGATATCGGTCCAAATGTGTGAGGCTCGATAATGAAAGTAAAGTTCAAAAGCGTTGAAGTCCAAATAAAAGAAGGGCTCAAATCAAAAAATCTGACCATAAATGATAAGGAAAATTAAATTAATAAGTAATTAATTGTATGATTGAGCCTAGAGGGATAAGCCCTTTTGAGGTTAGATTAAAATAATAATAGGTCAATAATTAAAATGTGATATTTTATAATTAAGGAAGAAATTCTATCCAGTTACTACTTTCTAAATACAGAAAGACACCCTAGTTGAATGCTATAAATAATATCGTTTTACATCAGATGAGACTCTCTCAAATCTCTCAATACATAAATTACTTTTTACTCTCAATATATTCTCCGAGTTAACGGTTGATTCCTATACACTCATTTTTTATTGACGACTCTGGTAGCCTAGTTATCAGATCCTTAAGGTGCCTAATTAATGGTTTACAAGCCTACATACCAGGTTTTTAGGTTAACTTTCTTGTATTTTTTTTTTCTCAAACCCTTGGATTAAATTAATTGACGGTGCTTTGCCTAAATATTAATTAATTTAGGATCCTGTCAAGTTGACTGTAATTTTGTCAGTGTGTTCTTGAACTATAAAGTGTCATCTAGACTACAACGGTGGACCCATAAATAAAATAATCTAAAGATTTGCACTTTTTACTATTCATTGATTTTTGTGCAAATATCTTTTTGACATACACAGCGGGACAAGTTTACTTAAAACAGTAATTATAGCTAAGAACAATAAGAATGTTGACAAAACGCACAACGTTGGTGATACTAGCAGGCATTTATTAATATGGCAGCTGATCCTCCACATGAAGACGTAACCGAATCCAATCTGGTTGAGCTCGAGTACGTTCGACAACCTATGCTAATGAGGGCTACTACTTTAAGTAAAGTCAACCAAAGGGCTCTCATAGATGGTGTAGCCCGAGAAAACAATGACTTTTTCTTGGCATGGTTCAATAAACTGCTACCGTTATGAGACTCATGATAGATGAGAATCGGACTGTATAAAAAATGATAGATAGATCATTAGACCAATTCACTACAAAGTTAACTCGCTTTACTGAGTTGATAGAGGGTCGGAATGATGAGATTGTTAGCGGAAGAAACTACGGAGATCAATTAAGGAGGAATGCCTTAAATCAAAGGGAAGAATTATGCTACAGTGAAGCTCAAATACTACGCCGAACCAATAGAGAAGAAGGGTAGCTGAGGGATATTTTGGTCACTGCTAGGCCAAATCAAGGTAATAACTACAATAATCCCATCTATAATTTTATGCCTGCTAATGCATATAACAAGAGGAAAGACTTGTTAGATGTCCAGGAATATAAACAGCGGTTAAACCATCGACCTTTAAAAATTGAGCGAGGTCAAGATCCATGGGATTAAGGGGAAACAGAATCCCCCCCCCCCCCCGAGTTATTGATAATGACCACATATGAGCCTTGAGGAGAATGGAGGTGGAATTATGAGATCAAGCAAGACCAGTGAACATGAATCCCTACCCTAACTGGTTGATCGAATATATCCTTTTCCTAGAGGTTACAAGATTCCCAAGTTTATACTATTCTCTGGAGAGGACAACTTAAGTACCATGGAGCATGTTTCTCGGTTTACAACTCAATATGGAGAAGCTGCGGCCAAGAACTTCCTAAAGTTGCCCCTATTTGGCAATTCTCTGACTAGATCGGCTTTCACATGGTATACAAACTTGAGGCTAGACTCGTTAACAACTTAGGGGCAAATGAAAGAAAAGTTCCATACTGAATTTTATAGGACTTCCCCCATAGTCACATAGCTTATTTAGTAAGGACAGTACAACTGCCAGGTGAGTCAGCTGAGAAATATGTAGCTCACTTCAGAAGGGCAAAGGCTTATTGCAATGCAAGCACATCAGAGGTCGAGCTAGTTAATTTGGCCTTTAATGGCATGAATATAACTCTTCGTGAACAATTCGAAGGCCATAGGTTCATAGATTTCTATGATTTATTGGACCATATTAGTAGCTATAAAAGATTACTAAAGGAAAAAAGACTAGAGAAAAACCCCATCTAGGGGAATTTACTAACGAAATCCTCCTGAAGTTACTACCATTGAACAAGATGAGGGTTCTTCAAAATCAGACGAGAATATCTGTCTAGCTGAGCTTAAAATCGGCACCCAATATGAGTGCTCGACTTTGAGTAAGCCATCAACCTTTAAGAAAAAGTCAAATGATCAAAACTCAAACAAGATAGCTTAAGAGTATTCATTTGACTTGAATAAAGCCAATGAGATTTTCGATTGTCTCCTCAAGGATAACCAGATAATATTATCGGCTAGACATATTATCTCTCCACTAAAAGAAAGAGCTAAGAAGGAATATTGCAAATGGCACAATTCATTCCCCCACCAAACTAAGAATTGCATTGTGTTCCGCAATGTGATCCAGAAGGCAATCCAAGAAGGGAGAATAGCATTCCCGACCAAGGCCAAAGCTCATATGGAGACCAATTCATTCTCTAAAGCCCTAGTTAAAATTACTAGTATCAACATATCAAGAATAAAAATCTTGGGGTAGGATCTATGAGACCGACCCCAATTGATTAGCCTAAGGAGAAGATTGACGTGTGAACCAAAGCCGAAGGAAAGAAGCAAGTAACAGAGCCACTAGATGTCACGACTCACTTTTGGATCACGACAGTCCTAGGACATGGGTAAACTTAAGATCACCAGAAACCCGTAGAAACCATGAACAATCCATTTATCAATCATTCAATCAATATTAATTCATTAATCAATACTTAAATCCCATTTATTACTTATAAATTTTACAGAAATTTTGCCAGAATTTTCTTTGTAATTTTAACCTTATTCCCGACCCAAAATCGGGTCTCTCAAAAATTACACAGCCTGCATTAAAAAAAAATTTTACACTCCATTAATTTACCAATCTTACACCCTCAACTTCATAAT
Organism: Aleurites moluccanus; assembly: GCA_948193065.1. Taxonomy (NCBI): domain Eukaryota; kingdom Viridiplantae; phylum Streptophyta; class Magnoliopsida; order Malpighiales; family Euphorbiaceae; genus Aleurites; species Aleurites moluccanus. The sequence continues at coordinate 6,823 of CANXYC010076253.1, read as the reverse complement.
TCAACAGTTATACATAGCACTTCTAAATCTTTTTCAAAACATGAAAATTTCATTTTTATTATTTACCTCTGTCACTATCTTTATCACTTTATTATCATTGACATTTTCCATCATTATACATTACACATTATATTTTGAATGTCGCTGTAACATTAAATATTTCACTGTTCATACATTATTATAATACTCAATCATCTAACTATACACAGTACCATGGAGCTCTAAGAATTTTCACTAATGACCTTTAACAAATATAATTCTATCTCAATGTACTTGACATCCTAAGTCGGAAAAGCAATTGACTTGGAATCAACTTCCTCTAACACATCCCTGTAAAAATTATAAACCACTAATTTGGTGAGTATAAAATACTCAGTGAGCATGCATGCATCATTATATATGAGATATAATTATATGGTAATAAAAATATCAATTGTAAGCAATAAGATATAAGTTCAGAATCAATGATCAGGTAAACAATACTCGTATCATGTAGATAAGACAGATAAAAGGATGGACTATATGTAAACATACAGTCTTTAGTAGTATCAGTATGGACTATATGTGAACATAAAGTCTCCAATAGTATCAGTATCAGTAAGTATAAGGTTGATCAGACCCTATGGCCAGGACCATAGCCCTTCCCAGCTAGGGCATCAGTAATCCAATGTGCACATCGCTGACAGTATATTTCCACTATCCTATCGGAGTGGTAGCTCTGTCAAATTCACATGTAAATAGGCCAATGGAAATCAATAACAATATCAAGTATGCATTAAGAATATTTAGGTACAATGGCTTTCAATACATGGGTTTACTTATCAATTAGTACACAAAAGACATTTCAATATCAATAGTAATCAATGGATAAGGATGATTTCAATATTTAAGAATGATCAAGAATGATCAATAATAGTAATGAGGCATTTAACCAAGAAGGAAACATGTTCATTGGGTCAATAAAATAAAACATGGGTATGCATAATGATGTATACATTACTCACCTTAGCTTATAACTTCAACATTTCCCTTTCCCTTTATCCTTGGTTTTTTGCTTTATCTCTTTTGGTACCCATTACATCTCTTATCCATTCTTGACTCTTCATATCCAATTAATTTTCATTTAGATACTATTTAACATAAACTTACATTACTAATACTTATATTAAAGAAAATTTCTCAAATTTCCAAATTACTAGGATTTTTCTATACAAAAATCTTTACTGGCAGCCTGTGTTCCATTACTCATATCTCTCTTTAAAATTATCCAATCGCTTCAATTATCATTTCTAATTAAACTTAACATATAAGGTTCTAACATATCTAAATTTTACAATACAATCATTACTATACAATTTATGGTGTTAATTTAAACTTAGGCCTATAACCAGCCCTGCTACCTTGCATTCTGTCTGCAATCCCATTCTAGCAGATTCTGTTCTTCTGCTAATAACTCAATCAATACTTAACCAATTATTGTGATTCCTTTTCCTATTGAAAAAAGACACATAAATTTATAACATATCTAAATTTTAGAATTTTTGGATTACTGAACAATTATTAATGAATTTTCAAAATTAAATTATGACCCTGAAATTCTTGTCCGAATAGACCCTGTTTCCATACCTATAATTAATTTTTTACTCATTTAATTAAAAAACCATTTTGCAATCACTTATGTAACACATTAAATGAACATCTTTAATGTTTAATTATTTCTCTAATTCAAAATTTAAGGTCCTTATATTAATATAATTTTGTAACCTATATTCTGTTAAACAGTCATTTCGGGCAGTCTAAACTTATGACCTAATATATTATAAACCACAATTCCAATTACAAAATACTTTTATAGGATTATATATAAGACATAAATAAATATTTTTTTTATGTTGAATACATCTTCTAATTTTGTCTCTATCATTATATACAATAAAAATACAATAATATTTTTTAGGAAACCTAATTCCAGGTCAGTCATAGTTTTTACTCAATAACTCTTTTCTCACTTCCAATTTTTTAAATTACTTTTACAAGAATATAAATAACATATTTATCTATAACTTTTATGTTTTATCCATCCTCAAATTCAGTCATTAATATTTCAAAATATTAGCCATAATTTACTGCCTTAAATCAAATTTCAGAAACTATATAAACCCTAGCTTATTCTTTGCATTTTTAGCTTAATTACCTCAATTATTTTCCAAATCAAATCTTAGAACTCTTAAATACAATTAAAAATTAAAGTTTAGGAAATTTACCTTAAATTAAAATCTTGAATTCCATCTCTTTCTTCCACTAAAACTGCTTGATTAGGAAACTTTGCCTTCACTTTTCTCCATTGGCCTCCTTCTTCATCAATTGTTTTCCTATCTTACTTTGATTTCCATATAAAGGCTGGAATAAAATTTTAATAGTTTTTCCTTCTATAATTTTGCCAGCCTTCCCTCAAAATTGCTTAATTTCAATTGATAAACTATGGCCAATTTGAAGTCACCAATGGAAGAGTATAGACTTGGACACTTGGAAGTTTTCTATGGAAAATGTAAAAAAAAATCTCCAATACACATGAACTTGGCTGACCACTTGGACTTGATTTTCTCTAGAATTTTGATGCCAAAAAAAATAATATTTTATTATGGGTCTCACAACTATGCTTAATTGCACTTTTGGGCCAAAATTTTCCTTATTTCAAAAATTTTTGTTATTTATTTTGTCTATTCTGTTTAGATTCAACCTCAAGTGTGGGGAGTGAAATACCTTATTTTAAGTTGTTCTATCATTTAAAAATAGTTTTGGGTCATTTATGGATCCCAGACAGTGAATTTCTAGAATTGCCCCAATGTTACCTTTATTTACAATTTTGCCATAACTCTTATTTTGAATGTTCTAAAATATTTTTCAACTCTTTCTTTTCAACATAATTTTACATAAAATTAACTTATTCAATCCCCTTAGGTTTGGGTCAAAAATTCTTAAATTAGCCGGACTGCTATTTTCCCGACAGTGTTCTCGACACCGATGATTTCTAGAAAAGTGTTTCATTTGCATTCTAACTGTGTCTCTAAAATTATTTCCCATCATTTCAATTCTTTTAACCATAAACTAAGGATCAATTCATGCATATAAGATGAGGCTTCCTAGGGTATTACACTAGATATAGGTAAAAGGTCAGAGTTGCATAACCCGAATGGATGTATTACATACCCCACATGCAAGTCAGAATTCCAAGTTGTGCCTAAAGAAAGGTCGGAGTCTTTGCCACACAGACAATCAAAAGATGTTGGGACTGTGCATAAGATGGAATAAAAGGATATGGTTAAACAAAGATAGAATTATCAGGATTGGTCACCTCCAAGAAAGTTAGGCTGCAAAGCAAGGCATATGGCCCAACTGTCTAGACCAAGTTTAAAACCAGCTTGCATGTCACTCTTACGAACCGATTGAGGGAACCAAGGACATTCAAGCCAAAGCCTCAACATACTAAAAGATGAGAAGCACACCGGCCCCACCGAATGATTGTGTTTGAAAGGCTCTGCCAGTGGCAGGCAGACATACCAGTTCTAACTAAAACTCAGAAGAGAAGATGGCAGAGGTAGAAACAAGCCGAGATGGTCAAGCAAGCTCAAATTGTTTAAAAAATAAGGCAATGATGGTTGTGAATCCCATTAAGTAGAACAACATGACCGAGTCTGAGAAAGACTATGGATCAGGAACCAGATATGGTTGGCCGAAGCATATGAATGACTAAAAGTTAATGAAGAGAGGTACGCTCTTGGGAAAAGATATACCGTCCTGATGATAAACCCAAAGCATATGATGTGGAGGATATAGGGTTGGATACTAAAAGGAGGAGAGTCTGGGTTCCTAAACAAAAATAAGCGATCGAGTCCTTAAGCAAAGGCAAAGAAAAGATAGGGATCAATGTGGTGAGTTATTTACCCTTAGATTTTCTGTCCAAACTAGGCCAACTGTCAACTTTAGATGAGAATTTGTTAGAAGCTTAACCAAATGATGGTGAAGCTAAAGTTCAATAATATATAATCATTGAAGAGCCACCTAAAGGTTTGACAAATAATATTTGGCCTTTATATATAAAAGCTGAAGTGAACGGAGTTACAGTTAACAGAGTTTTGGTTGATAATGGAGCTGGTGTGAATATATTACCACTTAAAATATTGAAAAAGATAGGTCGTAGCAAGGAAGATTTAGAGAAGGTCGATGTAGCTATGACTGACTTCACAGCTGGGGAGACCTTAGCAAAAGGATCCTTTCCCGGACAACTGAAGTTACGCAGAGAGGTTCGGATAGAAAGCATGTTCGTTGTTAATGTAAAAAGCAACTACAACGTCCATCTTGGTCCATATTTCATTCATTCAAATGGGTGCATCCCTTCATCATCGCACTAGACATTGGTTATGTTCAAGGAAGGATATGTGGAGATTGTGCATGCCAATCAGAATCCTTTCCAAAAGGAGGTTCATATGTCTGATGTTATGTTTTATGAGCCTCAAACAAAGGTGACCTAGTTTTAGTCTGTAGAAGGAAAGTACTATAAGAAGCCTTCTAAAATTACTTCATTGGAGCAATCAAGGATTTTATCCAAAGAGTTAATTCAGACTAACTCAGTTCGGGCCTTCTAAAATTACTACATTCGACCAATCAAGGATTTTAGCCAAAGAGTTAATTTGGACTAACTCAGATCGGCTGGTGAGCTGAGCATCGACATCAAATGTTAATTAATGGTGTCACAAAGAAAGAAGGAATGCTGGAAAAGGATTCTTGACCTTATTCAGTAACACAATATATTAGTAGCCGAGTGTATGTATGAAGATGAGGAGCAGGATCCTTTAGCCCAATTAAGAATGACTGATTTAAAGGTAGCTTTACATAAGCTAGAGGATGAGTAGACCAAGGTGCAAAATCCATGGAAATAAATCAACGTGGGAACCAAGGAGAAGGTTCTGTCATTTTTTATCAGTGCAAAGCTCAATGCGGACTTTGAACCAAAAATTATTACTTTATTACATTAGTTTAAGGATTGTTTTGTTGTGATTATATGAATTGTCTGGGATTAAATCGAGAATTTATGGAATATCAGCTTCCCATTAAGTTTGGGTACAGGCCGTTCAAGCAACCTATGCATAGGATGTCTAAAGAAGTATAGGAGCTAGTTCAAGAAGAAATCAAAAGACACCTGAACACAGGATTTATAAAAACGACCACTTATGTAGAATGACTATCCAACATAGTCCCAGTCATTAAGAAAAACGGCAAGTTGAGGATATGTGTAGAATTTATAAATTTGAATTTGGACACACCAAAAGATAAAAATCCAATGCCTATATTAGATATGATTATTGATGTTGCAGCATGTAACAAGATCTTGAGTTTTATGGACGGTCATTCAGGGTACAATCATATTAAGATTTCCAAGAAAGATGTCAGCAAAACTGCTTTTCGGTGCCCCAAATCGATCTGAGCATATGAGTGCATAGTGATGCCTCTCATTTTTAAAAATGTTGGGGAAACATATCAGAGAGCCATGAATTTTATCTTCCATGATAAGATCTATAAAACCATGAAAGTTTACATAGATAATGTGGTTATTCATTCCCAGTAAGAAGAACAGCACCTAGCCGATCTTCGAAAATCATTTGAACATATGAGGGAACACAATCTCAAGATGAACCCTTTGAAATATGTTTTTAGAGTGTCGACTAGAAATTTTCTTGGCTTCTTAGTTCATCAATAGGGGGTGGAAATAGACAAGAATGCAGTCAGGGCAATCATTAAGGCAAAGCCACCACAAACCAAAAAAGAGCTTCAAAGGTTGATCAGTAAAATCCATTTTTTAAGGAGATTCATAACAAATACGATGGGGAAGTTAGGGCCGTGGAGAACCTTATTGAAGGCTAAAACTGATGTCAAATTTTTTTGGAATGACTCTCACCAGACCCAGTTTGATGAAATCAAGGCATATTTTACCAAGCCTTCTATGATGACTTCACCACGGCTGAACCAACCAGTAATTTTTTATATTTTGGCTTTTGAAGATACAGTTGGTAGTATGCGCCCAGGAGTAAGATGGATTTGAGCGAGTCGTTTATTACTTAAGTCAAAGCTTGAATAGCACCGAGGCACAGTATACAGTGATTGAAAAATTGTGCCTTGCTTTATATTTTTCATACACTAAACTTTGGTACTACATGCTGCCAGTAGTACCATAAGCAAAGTTGATGTCATTAAATACTTACTATCTTGGAAATTTTTGAGAAATAAACTAGAGAAATGGGCCATTGCACTTTTAGAATTCACTCTTACCTATATGCCTCAAAAGGTAGTCAAAGTGTAACACCTCAACTTAAACTCTATAGGGACCCTTAAGGGGGACTTAGGGGGAATTTTTTTTTTCTCTTTATAATATGCTCATATGATGTATATATGCATGAAATTGATACTTATGCATGTTATATGACCTAATTTTTGGTATAGAAGTTGTTTAAAGTCAGTTAGGACAAAATCGAAAAATTTTGAGTTTTTGGTGAACTGGGGGAAAAATGGTCATTTTACAGCCCCTTCGAGTTTTTATGGATTTAGCATTATATTTGAATAAAGAAAAGAATGAAAGTGAATGTAAATGGAATTATTTTCTTTATTTGAAAATCATACGGAAAAATAAACCCGGTTGAAAACAATTCCAGGTAAGCAGCTCAATTGAGGTGCTTGAGGTGCTTCGGTGTGCACTAAGGGCATTATGGTCTTTTCCTACACAATGTGGGATTATAGAATGTGTATAATCTTATGATAATAGTTTAGG
>CANXYC010076216.1:0-11736 GCA_948193065.1 Aleurites moluccanus | reverse complement strand
AAATCAATGATGCAATATTGTAATAAAGTACTCCTTACAAATACTGAATGGAAGAAAATAAATCTTGAAATAAATTCTGCATAAATCTTAAGTCTCCAAGGAAAAATCACAGAAATCCAGTTCCTATGTATTTGTGGAATTCTTGGTGGCTGCTAAGCTCTCCAAGGTTCCGATCTCTTTCTTGGAAGTTTATGGTCCCTATTTATAGCCGAAAGATGTGCTTGTCTTCCAAAAACCGTAAAATTCCTTCGAAAACTGGGTCCCATCTGTAAAAAATCGGGTCTTGATAAACCGGTTAGCGCGTGAATAAATCGTATAAGCGCTAACCGGGTCGTTCTATGAATAACCGGTTCTTCACCTCAAGGTAATCGGGTCACCCGGTTATAGAGTCTGTGACTCGCAGCTTCCTGTGCCAAACTTGCCTATTTTCTTTCCTGCGACTTGGCTGATCTTTGCTTAGCGGTCCGACCCTCCTTGTATCATATTCAAGTCAATTCCTTTTTCCAAATTTCCATCTGCACAAGAACTAAGATTTGGGATGCAATTTTATCCTTGTTAGCAATTTATTATCAAACACAGAAATTATTTCAGACTTTTGGATAAATTATTCTTAAAACCAAACTCTGCTCACCTAGTAATTAAATTCAACTAAAACTAACATTAACTAGCTACAATGGGCTAAAAAGAATTAAAATAAGTATAAATTATTTAATATTGTCCTTAATTAAATAGATAAAATATAAACCTAACAGTGACTATTTGATTTATTTTCATTCAGTCCATCTCATTATCTGCCTTTCCATATATAACCGAATATATATTTGCTATTTCTTGACCCTGATTGTATTTTGATAACCCTATTGTTTATTATTTACCATTTGGTTTATTCCTTTGCCTATTTGTACCTATTTTATTATTGCGATGCATGTAAATTCATTGAGTATATTTCATACTCATCCTTTTATTTTTTTACCCCTTTCAAGAGAGGAGTAGGTAGCAGGATCCAGCCTTCTATTCTCTGTGGATTTCCTGCTTCAGATTTCTGATGTATATTTGTATTTTGGATTACTGTACTTTATTATTTTGGTGTTCATGATTTAGCTACTCCATGGGTATGTATTAGGTAGCTAGGAGATGAACATTGTCTATATTTGTTATTGATGGACTGTATTGATCACATATGATGCATGATATATATATATATATATATATATTTGTGACAGCAAATCGCATTATGATGACAGGATAATTGACAGGTTATCAGAATGATTAACAGGTTAATATAATGGATGATAACTATACTAAATGAAATATATATTGAGGTTGATAGATTGTGCAATGATACTGGGTTCTACGAGTGCCGGTCGCCATTGGCATTTCCCGTACCCTAGGACTGTCACGGTTCGGGAAATCGGGTCGTGACAAGTTTGGATAGTCATTTCTGATTGCCTCTCTGTTTGAGGATGAAATGTCATATTGAAATCAAGTTGAGTACCTAAAAACTCATGTAGCTTCTGCCAAAACTTTGATATGAACTATCTTTATCTGATATAATATAAACTAGAATCCTATGAAGCCTCGCTATCTCGTCAACATATATCTGTGCATACTGAGAAGCTGTGAAGGTGGTCTTGATTAGTAAGAAGTAAGCTGAATTGGTCAATCTATCCATAATTACCTATATTGAGTTATGCCCACTTGAAGTCCTTGGTAACCATATAACAAAGTTTATAGTTATCCTCTCCCATTTTCATTTTGGCAAAGGTAACTACTGAAGTAGTCTCAATGGCTTCTAATACTCAAATTTCACCTGCTGGCAAGTCAAAAATTTTGTTACAAACTCTGTCACATCCTTTTTCATCTCGCTCAACCAATAAGAACTCTTAATGTCATGGTACATCTTTGTTGCACCTGGATGTACATTATAGTTAAAATGATGTGCTTCCTTAAGAATCACATCCCTCAGATCATCAACTGTTAGAACACACAACCTATTGCCATATCTCAACATGCCATCAACCACAACAAGTCTTAGAGCTTTCTTCGCCTCCATATCATTCTTCAACTTAACTAGCTAAGGATCTTTATTTTGCACTTCTCTAATCTGATAAATAAGAACTAACTTGACTTGAAAATATGCTAAAAGAAAACCTCAAATTTAATCCATATATCATGCAAATCTTGCACTTCTCTTACCAAAGATCTTCTTCTCACTTGGATATGGGCTAAACTTCCCAAAGACTTCTTGCTCAAAGCATCTGCTACCATATTGGCCATACCTAGATGATATAAAATCTCACAATCATAGTCCTTAAGTAGCTCTATCCATCTTCTTTGCCTAAGGTTGAGATCCTTCTGCTAGAAGATATACTTTAAGTTTTGAAGATCTGTGAAGACCTCACACTTCTCTCTATACAAGTAATGTCTCCATACTTTTAGTACGAACACTACTGCTGCCATATCAAGATCATGTGTTGGGTAATTCACTTCATCCTTTCTTAATTGTCTATAATCATAGGCTATCACCCTACTATACTTCATAAGTACACATCCAAGCCCTACTCTCGATGCATCGCAATACACCACATATCCTCTTTTACCAAATGACAAAGCCAAGATAGGTGCCATAATGAGAATTCTTTAATTTGCAAAAAATCTCTTCACATTCATCTATCCATTGGAATTTCACTTACTTCTGGGTAGGCTTGGTCAAACAAGCTGAAATCTTAGAGAAGTCTTGAACAAACCTTTTGTAATAACCTGCCAAATCTAAGAAACTTCTAACTTCTAAAACATTTATGGGTCTAAGCCAACTAAGAATCACATTCATTTATCTTGGATCAACTTTAAGACCTCCTTTGCTAATAACATGTCCAAGTAAACAAACACTCTTAAGCCAAAACTCACACTTTGAAAACTTTGCAAACAACTAATGCTTTCTCAAATTATGCAACACCATCCGAAGATGTTCTTTATGCTCTTCCTCACTTTTAGAATACACAAAGATGTCATCTATGAATACAATGACAAACTTATTTAGAAATGGCTTGAACACCCTTTTCATCAAGTCCATAAATGCAGCTGGTGCATTAGTCAAACCAAATGGTAGTACTAAAAACTCATAATGACCATATCTTATTCGAAAAGTTGTCTTAGATACATCCTCATTCTAAATTCTCAAATGATGGTAGCCTGACCTCAAGTCTATCTTGGAGAAATGACTTGCACCATGTAACTGATCAAACAAATCATCTATTCTTGCTAAAGGATACTTACTTTAGATAGTGACCTAGTTGAGCTATCTATAATCTATGTACAATCTCATAAAACCATATTTCTTCTTCACAAAGAGTATTGGTGCACCCTCATGGTGCACTATTGAGATTGATGAATCCCTTGTCAAGCAAATCTTATAGTAAAGTCTTTAACTCTTTCAATTCTCTTGGTGCCATGTGATATTAAGGAATAGAAATTGGACTCGTGTCAGGTAACAACTCAATACTGAATTCAATTTCCCTATCTGGTGGCAAACTAGGTAACTTTTTAGGAGATACATCTGAAAACTCACTAACAATAGGAATCTGCTCCAAAACTTCACTTCCTTTCAAGTATGTTGGACGTACGCCAAATATCCTTAACGCCTTTTTCTCATCAACCTCCTCGCCCCAATGGTAGATATCATATTGTAAGGTTCTTCACTTCTCTCCCCTTTAAACTCAAATTTTTCACTTGAAGGTGGCTTGAAAACTATCTTCTTCCCATTGCAATCTATGGTTACATAATATGTGGATAACCAATCCATGCCAAAAATCACATCAAATTTTAACACAGGCAACACAATCAAATCGGCCTCTAAACTCTTACCACTTATGCTAACCATACAAGATGGATAATAATTTTAAACTTCTATCTCTTCCTCTAAAGAAGTCGATATTATCAAAGCATTCTTAAGAAATTCATATGGCACATGCAACTTCTTAGCAAAACATGAAGAAACAAAATAATGTATAGCTCTTGAATCAAAAAATACTCTAGCTTCAAAGCCTGAATCAGAAGAATACCTATGAGCACAGTGTTAGAAGTCTGAGCCTACTGCTGCATAAGAGCAAACACTCTTCCTTTACCTCTTCCCAAAGGTGCTTGGCTTGAAACTTGTCCAATAACCTGACCTGTACCTCTACCAACCTTTGGATCTCTACCCAAAATACCTCAGCCCATGCTTGTCTGCTGACCAACACTACTCTCCCTATCCATCTGAACTGTAGTTTGAGAAGTCTAAGATCTAACTCCAAAATATGGTTGTGGACAATCCTTATGAAAATGAACAATATTGTCCATATCCATAACATGCACCTGACCCATAGAAACAAGGTCCTCTATGGAACTTACCATATGTATGACATAAAGGATTAGTAACCCTAGGTAGTGCAGAATTGACAGTACCATAACTCCTCTGAGAAATGGTTCTAAAGGGATTTTGTTTATACTGTGATCTCCCTGAAGGTCCTATACATCCACTTTGCGGAGCTAACTAATGTGAAAGATCCATACTTGTCACCCTACTGTCCTGCTTAGAGGAACTCTCAACCCTTGCCTTCTTCTTCTCTTCCCTTTCTAATATAGTCTCCATCCCCATATTCTTTATCACTCTAGCTTTATCCACAAGCCTAGAGTAAGAATCAAACTCAAGAACAACCAAAAACTTAAACAATAGAGCTATAAGTCCTTTACAGAACCTCTGAATCTGTGCTGCTTCTACGGGCATAAGAGCTGGAGCAAACTTACTTAACATGATAAACTTATTCGCATACTCCAAAATACTCATACCAGGAGTCTGAACCAACCTCTCAATTTCAATATACTTATCATCCCTCACACTCCTTAGAAGGAATTCATTCAAAACCAAATCATTGAACCTCTCTCATGAAAGCTCATTATTTCCCTAAAGCAAACCAAAAATATTCCCACTGAAATAATCATTAGCCTCAACTTTCATCAGATACCCCACAAACTCTATATATTTACCATATGGGATCCTTAAAATCTAAACTTTCTCTTCAATCTCCTCAAGGAAATCTGTAAGATCTACATCTCCTTTATACTTTGAAGGTTTGAGCTTCAAAATTTTCTCAAACGAGACCTCCTTAAATTGAGGTATAACTACCGGTGGTGGTGGAGGAACCATAAGAGGAACTAGAATATCTAGAGCTACATGTACTAGAGGTATTAATAATTTATGAATACCAAGAAAAGAATTCGCTATATAGGCTATTAAAGCAAGTATTTCATATCATGAAGAACATATATGGAGATTAATCAATTTATCACATAAGGAGCAATATGCATTAACATTGTTCATAACTTACCTCTTAGCAAAACCTTATCAAAAGAAGCCTAAACACTTTGATTAAGTATCAACCTTCTCAATTCCTTGAGTTCTTTACTCCTTAAAGCCCTAAAATGGAAATTGGATTCCAGAGGCTCATTAAGTGATCTTAAAGTAATACATCTTCAATCTCTTTTATTTAATTAAAGAATAAATGAAGAAAGAAGGTATTTGCTTGAGTAGGTGAGAATTTAAGTGTATTTATGAGAAGAGAGAAGAAAATGGTTTGAAAATTGGTAAAATGATAGAAACATACAACATATTTATAAAACCTGACCCGTAACCCCGTTACAAAATCGTAACCCCATTATAAAATCATAACTCCTATTACAAGACTTCTTCATCAGTTTGAATTATTGGACAAAGAACACTGTAACGCCCTTTACACAAAGGTAATAACTGTTACATGTGATGGGAGGAATTTCTCAAGATTTTCTTCATTCTAACCTAGCCAAAACTCATCTAAACTCTTAGAAACACATTCTAAACATATCATAGGTTAACATCAAATCTTTCTAAGAGTAAACAAAACTTAAACATAGCATTCTATCATACAAACATAGAGGAAAATCAGCCAATGCACAAGGTAACTCACTTAGAATCCATCCATTTTTAACTTAGAACATGCAATTCAAGTCTCAGGTATTACAATTTTAAAGATTATGACATATCTCACAATTTTTCGACACTTAGGACTTCTCAACAAAATGGTGTTGTTGAATTGAAAAATAGGTCACTCATTGAAATGGCAAAAACTATGCTTTGTGAAAATAATTTGCCTAAATATTTTTGGGCCAAAGTAGTCAATACATCTTGCTACATTTTAAATAGAGTTATTTTAGAACTATTTTCAAAAAGTCTCCATATGAGCTATAAAAAGGAAGAAAGCCTAACATTGCTTATTTTTATCCTTTTAGTTGCAAATGTTATGTTTTAAATAATGGTAAGGATAATCTTGGTAAGTTTGATGTAAAATTCGATGAAGCTATTTTTATTGATTATTCTTTAAATGATAAAGCTTATAGGGTCTTTAACAAAAGAATATTATTAGTTAAAGAATCCATTCATGTTATTTTTGACGATATTTCCTCTAAGAATGTTGTTAGAGATAATAATGAGAAAGCTATTGAAGATATGATGGGTGATTTATCCTTAAAAGAACAAGAAGAAAGTATAATGGATTTTGGCAAGGAAGACCAAAAAGACAAAGAATCTACACTACCTATTTATCAACATTGAGAACCAAACCATCCAAGAGTGTGGAATAAGGTGAAAGACAATCCAATCATTGGTGATCCAAACCTAGAAGTGAGAACAATATCAAAAGTTCATAATACTTACGAATATATTGCTTTCCTTTTACATGTTGAGCTAAAAAATGTGAAAGATGCTTTTAATGAATATTATTGGATCATGGCTATGCAATAAGAGCTCAACAAATTTGAAATAATCCAAGTATGGACATTAGTTCCTAAACCACAAGACCATCCAATAATCGGTACAAAATGGGTATTTCAAAAAAAGTTGGATGAATCCAGAATTGTGGTAAGAAACAAAGCAAGGCTAATTGCTTAAAGGTATTCTTAAGAAAAAGGTATTAGAATGTTACTTACTTATGCATGCTTTAAAAATTTCAAACTTTACCAAATGGATGTCAAAAGTGCTTTTCTAAATGATTTTATATAAGTAGAAGTTTATATTGAACAACCTCTTGGTTTTGAAAATGAAAAATACCTAAATCATGTGTTCAAACTCACAAAAGCTTTATTTGATTTGAAACAAGCTCCAAGAGCTTGGTATGAGAAATTTTGGAATGGAGAATACAAAACCTCAACCTAATCCTATAAGTACATCACTCAAACTTGAGGTAGATGATAAAAGTAACAGTGTTGATTCCAAACTCTATAAAAGCATGATAAGATCTTTATTGTATCTGACTGCATCTAGACCTATCATATTTATTTAGTGTTTGCATATGTGTATATTTTCAATCAAATCCTAAAGAATCTCATCTAGCCGGAGTTAAAAAGAATAATGAGATACCTTTTGGACACACCAAACTTAGGTTTGTGGTATCCTAAAAGATCTTCATTTGATCTTTATGGTTATTTTGATATGAATTATGATGGATGTAAAATTGATAAAAAAAAACTAGTGATACTTGTCAATTTTTAGGAAATATGCTAGTATCATGATTTTCTAAAAAGCAAAATTTGGTTGTGTTATCTACCATCGAAGTTGAATATGTAGCAACTGTAAGTTGTTGCATTCAACTTCTTCAAATGAAAACAAAACTAGAAGATTTTGGACATGTTTTAAATTGTATACCTATAAAGTATGACAACACAAGTGCCATTAATTTTTCCAAAAATGCAATTCATTACTCATGCACTAAGAATATATGGATCATTTTCTTAGGGATCCTGTTTGCAAACGTCACATTAACATTGATTTCATGGAAACAAAGCAATAATTGGCTAATATATTTGCCAAACCCTTGGATAAAAAGGCTTTTTTACTTCATAAGAAGGGAACAAGGTATGATTGATACCTCTCAGGTATGAATTCTATACCTTTTATAGTGAAAATGATTGCTTGTTATATGACTTGATGATTTGTGATGATTATATGCACATTATATGAAGCTTTGCTGGAATTATTGCATGTTGAGATATTTGAGATATATTTGATGTACATTATATGTGCTATATCATTATGGTAACATTATACATCAAATATTTCCATCATGAAAAGTTATGAACATACATTTGAGTTATAGGTGGTTAAAAGCTCAAAATTTCCCAGCCTTTTGTCTTAACCAATTGTAACGCCCATTACTTATGCCTAACGCCCGTTATTCATAAATCAGATAGAAATCAAAATAACACTTGTTATAACCCTAGTGTAATAGCCATTACTCATATAACAACCATTATGATGTAGGATTATAAACGGGCACCGTCGCTTTTAGAAATACTAATAAACCAATCTTTTTAAACCTTTTCAACTTCCCTCTAAACTTTTCAACCTAAATCTCTTTTGCATCTCTCAAATGGCTTCCTCAAGTAATATTGCTGAAGATGATTATGGTATCAAATTTGAATATGTTTATCAAAGAGAAAAATACAACATTCTGAAGAAAAAAAAAAGAATGGTATATGGATGTCCTATCCTTGCATCAACCCCTACAAAATTTAGGATGGTAGTACTAATTGAGATTCATTAAGAATCAGGACTTTATATTCATGTATAAAGCCACTTTTATGAACCTGGTATATGTATTTTTCTCAGGCCTAGAAGTAAGTGTTTTTGGTATCATGACATTTAGGCTGAAGGGTGTTTCAAGGAACCTTTCATATGACTCTCTTGATATTTATTTAGATGTTTTATACCTAATGTAAGACCATATAGTACTCTTCCCAATTGGAATCCCAATCATATCTGGAAAAGGCTGATTGAAGAAGATATTTTTTATCCATCCTCTAGTCGAGTTACAAAGTTGAAGAGTATTAGTCTTAGAATTTTCCACTGATTCCTGGCATACTCTATTCTAGTAAAATCAAAGGACTATGAAATGATAACCTTTGAAGATCTATTTATTCTGGATCACATTATCAAGAATAGACCATTTGCTATAATCTCAAGGTTTATTGAATCTTTTGAATCAGTTGCTCGGACAACTTCAGGAAATATTGTTCTTGTAATTATATCACACCTATTGCAAAATACTTTTAATGTATCACTATTGAGGGTAACAAATACATGGTGGAGATTAAAAATTCAGACTATATAAGAATTGGTACAATTAGGGAATTAACAATTAATGTGGAGATCAGACCTTACATTGAGTCTTCCTCAAGTGATGAGAAGCGATAAGAGCAAACATAGTCTATTTTATCTATTGGACTTCTAGCACGTAAAGAAATGTTCCAACATTCCTTTCAGATATTCAAGAAAAGGTACGACAGTTGAATGATAGAGTGGATACTATGGAGAGAAACTTGAATGGTAGATTGACAGGGCTATATGATCAATGTTCATGAGAGGATTCTTCATATTCTTTCAGAAGATTGATCATCTATCACTTCGATATGAAAATGCATCTATCTCAACCCTTTACTATCTTTCAAACCAAGAACAATTTCCTCTGAGCTTTAATTACTTTAGCTCATTTTGATTGCATGCTTCAAGTATATTATGGCACATTATCATTTTGTTTTGGCCATTATGCATGCAATAGTACATTATCTATCATTTTGTTATATTATGGATGATATTTGCTCTTATTTATATATATATATGTGTGTGTGTGTGTGTGGTTGCTCTTATATAATGGTGCTTGATTATATTTATGCCTTTTGGATTAATGACACCTATAATGGATTGATGCCTTTTTCTTTTTACTCCCTTTTGGATTAATGACACCTATAATGGATTGATGCCATTTTCTTTTTACTCCCTTTTGGATTGATAACAAAAAGGGGGAGAAATGCTATTATTATTCATGCTATTATTGTTCAATTAAGTTGCAGGAACATATTGAATTTAACATTGAAATGCTAAATGCTATGATATTATATATGCAGGTGTACATTAAATGAATTTAGCATCCAAAACTAAATACTTTAAATGAGGTTATTGAATGATATTAAAATATCAGTATTTGCAGGTGTATGAATTGAATATTATATATTTTGTTGTTGAAATGCTTGAAAAAGCATTTATGATTATAGTTGGCAAGTTGATGCCTCAATTGCTACTTTGATCGGATTTGTATGTTGAATAGTGAATATGGTTTAAAGGAGAGCTTATTGTGAGGCCTTACCTGAGGGTCACGTTCGGTCTGCTTGAGGAATCAAAATGCTCATTTAGGGTCTGGTCTCACATTGTAGAATACCTTAGCCACCTTGTCTGCTCTTACCCTAACAGTTTCAAAATGATTTTCAGTTTATCATGTTTTCTGCTTTAAAGTCTATTTCAAGTTCAATTCTATTTTGAAAATATATTTTCAGGGAGTTGCCACCTTAATTTTATTTTTGATAAGAAAATATAAGGAAAAAACCTAAAAGTGACTCCAATTTAGTTGCGCAAAGGATAAAATGCGTTAGACCTTCAAACGAATTTGAATTCAGGGACTAGTTAAGAAATTTTGACTAGGCTTTTAACTAATTCTAACCTAAAATTCCATTTTCATTATCAGATTAATATTGCATGACAGTTATATTTATGCTAAAGTAGTAAATAAATTAGAATGTGGTAAAAGAATTTGGATTACAACATTAATAATTGAGGATATTAACCCTAGTCCTTATGGGTTCTAGGTTAATTATAAATTCCTCAATATGAATGAATTAAAAGCAATTAAAAGGCGAAAAATGATTTTAGGGTTTTGGATTTGATACTCAATTAAAAGCATGCCTATGCATCCCATTTGAATGGGAATCAAAATTTTCATAGTTTTCCCTTCTTGCGAAGGGTTTGGGTCAGATTTAGGTTCATAGGTATGATTTGGTCTGACTTAGGTCTATAGGTTTGATTTGGATTGATTTTAATTTACAGGTCTGATTTGGACTGATTTTGATTTATAGGTTTGATTTGGACTGATTTCAATTTATAGGTCTGATTTGTACTGATTTCAGTTTACAAGTATGATTTGGTCTGATTTTGGTTTACAGGTCTAATTTAGGGGTCTAGTTTATGATATCAGGTCAAATACAAAATGAATTTGATTTCAAAACTCTTATTATACCTTCCTTTGAGCTTTTAGAGTTAGTGGTGGTTGTTAGAGCAATTTATCGGATCAGAGTTCCACTTTTCAGTGTCGGTGAAATGAAATCGAGTCAATTGATCATTCTTGCTAAATTAATCCAAGGAGGACTAATTTAGGACTCTATTGGCCAAATATAGGTCTTTAATTTCCCAAAATCCAAGGAAGACTTGAGAAACAGGTTTAACTCAAGGAGAGTAAATCGTTTTGAAAATTAAGAAAATGTCACGACCCGTTCCCGCAGTCGGATCGCGACGGTCCTAGGGCACGGGAGATGCCAATGGCGACCAATACCCATAGAACCCAATATCAATCACATTCACAATATACATATATATTTATCCATCAATCATAAAACATTGTTCATTCTGAAATACTATCTCATATATCCTCATAAACATATATATATCTGTTCATGTCCTAGCTAACCCATATATATCCCATGGAGTAGCTAGATATGAACATCCAAAATACAGAGTACAAAATATATATATACATCAGTAGTGCTGGCAGAAATCCCTGGATGATGAACGACAGGATTCTGCAATCTACTCCTCTCCTGAAATAAGGAAACAATGAGAGG
>CANXYC010076187.1:0-25427 GCA_948193065.1 Aleurites moluccanus | reverse complement strand
AAATAGTTCACTTACAAGTGAAAATGTCCATTTTAACTGGATTGTGGGGGACTATTATATTTTCTTTCAATTGAATAAATAGTTCACTTGCAAGTGAAAATGCCCATGTTGATTGAGTTTAGTTAAATTCTAAAACTCTATGTTGGTATACTTATTATTCAAATATATTTAATTTATTTGCATTAATTTAGTTAGTTTCTAAAATTGATAGTGTGTTTAAAAAATTCATATTTTGAGTAATAAATCTTTTTGTGATATAATGATTTAATATTTTATTTTAAACATTATATTATCTATTTATTAAAAAGTGCTATATGTAGAACATAGGAGCAGATTGTTGGATATATTAAATAATCATAATATATGTTCTAATATAAGTCCTAATAGATAATGAACTTTTGTAGGTATTCTAAACTAGATAGTTAGGGTGTAATGTTTCAAATAATCACATATTACTTGACCTAAAACTCTTACATATATTACTATGTATAAATTATAAATATATAAAAAACTTATATAAAATTCACACCGAGATGAATATATTACAAAATTTTATAATTTTTAATTCATAATCAAATTAAAATAAATAATTATTAAATTAACTAAATTTTATATATTAATATTAAACCCGCATTCTACGAATAATATATATACGGACACGCATCGGAAACAGACAGCCCGTTGAGATATAGATAGATAGGGTTTTGAATCTAATCCTCAAACAAAGTGTCTTCTTTGTTTACTACCATCCTCAGGTTTCTGTAGCGTCTCTCATCGATTCAGCTTAGCTCTCATGGCTTCCAATTCGAGCAAAGATGTTCCTTCTGGTAAAGCTTTTGCTGCTCAATTTTCCTTTTTTCCTAATCTTTAATGAGATCTATTGTTTGCCTTGGATTTTTGATTTAGGATTTAGGATTTGATTGAGAATTGATTGAAGGGTTAAAATTAAAACCTTCCCAATTGAAACATGATGCCAATGAGACTTAATTCTAGCATTTGAATCCTAAATTAATGGAGTTTATTTAGCATAAAGCATTTTTGTAGACTATTAAATGAGAAATTCAGTTAAACTTCACATGCATTTAGAACTCTTTTTTATATTTATTATAAAAAATAATAATACTTATTATAACTGACTTTATCTGCACATCTTATCCTAGATGAGAAAACAGAAACGTCTTCTGGGGAGTCTCAGTCAGCACAAAGAAGATCTCCCACTTCTCCAGGAGCTGGATTTACTCCTCCCAATGCTTTTGATTTCTCAGCCATGAGTGGACTGCTTAACGTATGTAATATCATTTCATATTATACTGATTTGCGTTGTATTCTGTATTTCACAAACAATGTATCATTCAGCTGGCTTACTTGCTTCTCTTTATGTGTTTTAATTGTTGCTAGTTTAATTACACAGTAAAATATATTCTCGTATTTTCTTTTTATAGAAACTATGTGCTAACGTAATCAGGTGTTAATATGCTGGAGGGTTAACTCATATTAAGGCTGCCAATTAATCCACTTAAATTTGAATTTTAATTGTTATTATAATTCTTCTTCTTCTTGTGATTTTCTGCGTCTTTTGCTTTTGAATATCTTGTATCCATGGTTGAAACTTGATGAGAGATATGAGTTTTTATAATTTGAAGTAGTGGAAGAGAAAGTTGTGTTTGGGAAAATCTGGTAAGATTGTCTGCAGTTTTTCTCAAATTTCCCGGTTAATATGCTGGAGGGTTAACTCATATTAAGGCTGCCAATTAATCCACTTAAATTTGAATTTTAAGTGTTATTATAATTATTCTTCTTCTTGTGATTTTCTGCGTCTTTTGCTTTTGACTATCTTGTATCAATGGTTGAAACTTGATGAGAGATATGAGTTTTTATAATTTG
The DNA here is from genome assembly GCA_948193065.1 of Aleurites moluccanus. Taxonomy (NCBI): domain Eukaryota; kingdom Viridiplantae; phylum Streptophyta; class Magnoliopsida; order Malpighiales; family Euphorbiaceae; genus Aleurites; species Aleurites moluccanus. The sequence goes on along the minus strand of CANXYC010076187.1, from coordinate 23,543 downwards.
AAGTAGTGGAAGAGAAAGTTGTGTTTGGGAAAATCTGGTAAGATTGTCTGCAGTTTTTCTCAAATTTCCTGGTCAAGCTATTTGTTATTCTGTATTTATACTAAAAAATTAGAGTTGAGTAGGGAAGGGCTGGGGGAGGAGTTGATTCTGACATAGGGAAGACTTAAGAGATCTTCCTAGTTTTTCAATTTGCTGGCCTAGCACTGGTTTTATGGATTTGTAGTGTTAGGAGAAAAAAAAAGTTGCTCGTAAAAGAACATCTTTTGTTCATATATTTTTGTTGATGTACAAGAATTAGGGCTAATTTGGCATTGTTATTGCAAAAAGCTAATTTTGGACCAAGAATAAGGAATAATTCTCTTGAGCCAATGGATACTACTTTTTTTTTGTGGGCCCAAAATTGATTTAGGGTAAAATTTCAAATATGTACTTTGTCATAAATCATTTTTAGATTCATAACAACCAAGTGACGAGTAGCATTGTCCATTGGTTCAGGAGAATTCTTCCTTATTCTTGATCCAAAATCTTTTTGCTCAAGTAAATGGCTAACTGGCTCTTAGTTTCTTGTTGCTCTCACATCCTAGTATCCTACCTGTTTATTAGTTACCTTTATCCAGTTTTGGTTCATTGTGGTGATGGATAGTCGACAATCACGCTTCCAGCCTCCTTAAATGGCCTTCATATATTTGTGCTTATATTTTAGGTTTCAATTTTTTCTTATATGATTCAACAAGTTGTAAGATTTGTTATATGTAGGACCCAAGCATCAAGGAATTGGCTGAGCAAATAGCAAAAGATCCTGCATTTAATCAAATGGCAGAGCAACTCCAGAACACTTTTCAGGGTGTAGGAGCTGATGATGGGATCCCTCAGTTTGAATCACAACAATACTATTCCACCATGCACCAAGTTATGCAAAATCCTCAATTTATGTCTATGGCTGAACGCCTTGGGAGTGCATTGATGCAGGTATATTTAAATTTTAGCTTCATTTAATTGCCTTCTTGTGGTGTGTGGGTGTGGGTGTGTGTGCGTGCGTGTGAGTTAATCTGTGTTAATGTGCCACTGCGTGTGTAAGTTAATCTGTGTTAATGTGCCACTGCAAAATTGGCAAAACCCATTTCTGAGACCTTGAATTTATTGAGTTTTGTTTGTTGAGCCTTTGTTCTTTTGTTATAAGAGTCCACAAACTTGCCAAATTAAGGACAATTAGAAATTAATAACATAAAGTTTAAAAATGATAAATTCACTAGCAGCAATTTAGAAAACATGAATTGAAATTGAATTTCTTTCTTTTCAATCATGGAAGTTACTGAAAGTTAGCAGAAAAGAAACTTCTTGAATTTTGTATATTTAGCAATAAAATGCTTCAAAAGTAGGTGCAATTTTAAAATTTTTTAAACTGTGGTTGTTGAATTTCTCATTTTTCTATTTCTGTCAAAAAAGTCCCGAATTTTTTTAAATTGGAAAGTTTGGGAGCTGAGCAACACACAATTGAAGAGAAGGAGCCAATTTGATAAAACTTGAAAAGTTCAAGGGCTTGGGTTTAATTTTTAATTTTTTGAAAATGGCCTTCCCCGAACCCAGTCCATTTTACATCCCTCGTATGTATTTCTTTTCTTTTGGCTTATGCATTGTTTAAGAATCTAAATGCTAAATTGAAATTATATTTTTCTTTCCTTAGGATCCATCAATGTCCCAAATGCTTGAGAGTTTGACAAATCCATCACAAAAAGATCAAATTGAGGAGCGGATGGCGCGAATCAAAGAAGACCCTTCTTTAAAGCCTATTTTAGAAGAGATAGAGAATGGTGGTCCGGCAGCCATGATGAGGTTTGGATTGTAGTAGTTTGATATTACTGTGACATGTAACTTGCTTACATAAATGTGCCAAAATTAGGATAAATTGCAGCACGAATCTTGGGGGGAAAAATCTAAACCCTTGCTTTGATTTGTAACCATGGTAAATCTCTCTTTTTTGTTTTTTTGTTCTCTTAATTGTACACAGTCTTTCATATTGGTTTTAATTATAGCCAAAACTGAAAGGACACACACCATAACTCTACAATTGGTTCCATAGCATATATTTTCTTCAGAAAAATATCAGATAAGTATATGCCAAGGGAGATGAGACATTTTTTTGTGCTCTTGTATTTTAGTGTTCAGAAATACTTGATGTTTTTAAAAAGATAATTAGTAATTTTTTGTGATGTCTTACTGTCAAATATATCGTGTTTTTGCTATTTTGTCCATAACTGACACAAATATGACGGTTGTTTACTTAATTGACAAGATTAAAATGATTGTTCACAATTGCAAATCTGTGTAAATTTTGGATCTTTTTGGTCATTCATCTAATGATGATTTTGTTTCATTTGTATCAACAAACAATCAATGGTAAAAAATTTGGTCATGGTTGTTAGAATTGCAAACATCCTTGTAAATTACCTCGATGGTTTTATTAATTGCTACATATAATTGCCTTTAGGTCTACTTGGGTGTTACTGATGACATGCATGTTATAAAGGGGCAGTAGCACCCAATACTAAATTTTGGTTGGGAAATTGAACGCCATACTTTAAAATGTTACAATGTCAACAATGAACTTAATAAACTATTGCAATTGATATCCTTATTAGATTTTCTTTTCTACAATTATCTTTCATTTGTTTATGAGATCTTTATACTAAGGGCTTTAGATTACACTTATGTTAAGTAGAAATTGTGTTCAATTTCCACAAATGACAAAAACTGGGTTTTGAATTGCGGTTAGAAAGATTCAACCTTTCTTTGAGATTTCTCACATTGTACTTTAATATTCTGTATAAATTGGTTCCAATTAAAATTTATTTCAGAGAACTACCATTTGTTTCAACACTTTTTGTGCAACTTATTATATTGTTTGATGAGGCACTATAGTATTGGTGCATGTCACTTGTACAAGGAAGCAAAACACATTTGAAAAGGATTGTGATAAATAAAATAATGTCACATGAGGCTGTACAAATATGTTGGTACAAGTAGCATTTTTCTTTATTCTATGGCTATTTGAAACTCTTAATCAATTTGATCAAACAAAAGACGGTTTGAGAGAAGTTTTTTAGAATGGAAATTTGTTTATAGTGGGTATTGAAAGCTAAATTTAAAGTACACATAATAACGTTTTAAAGTACGAGGTTCATTTTTCTAATAATTCTAAAGGTTAAGAGTGAGGTAATTACCTGCATATTTATTTATCAAATTACTGAAGGAAAATAATGCTTGCACAGGTATTGGAACGACAAAGAGGTATTGCAAAAGTTGGGCGAAGCAATGGGTCTTGCAGTTGGAGAAGGGGCAACTTCTGTAGAAAATCCAGGACAGGATGAAGCAGAAGAAGCAGAAAATGAGGATGAATCGATTGTTCATCACTGTGCTAGTGTTGGTGATGTTGAGGTAGAGTACAATTTAATTTTACACTTTGCTCGACTTTTTTTTGTTCCTGTGATTTCGGAATAAGATTGAAGAATTCTTGAGATTTGGTTGACATAAGCTGATTTTTCTATTTTGCAAATTTTGTATGATATGATTTTCCGGATCTGATTTTCCTTTTTTCTAGATTTAATTCAACTCTATCATCTTTTTTCTTGCTTATTCCTTTGATTTAAGAATATTGACTAATTCCTGTCATGAATTGATTTTTCTATTTAAGATTTCCATATAATCTAATTATCATGAACTAGACTTTCCTTTTTACAAATTTAGTTCAACATTATCACTTCCCCCAACCTCTTGCCCCTTTATTTTTCTCTCTTTTCTCACATGTTATTTTCCTTTTTTGAATGCCTATTGAATCCTCCATTTCTAGATGATTTTTTTTTTTTTTTTTTTTTAAATTTCTTGGATGCAAAAGCATTTTAGCTTAATTTTTATAGAAGAATTTGCTGCCCATTAATCTAGCTTGTTTGAATTGGTGTTAAGGGTTAATTTGTGACTATGAGTACTGAGTAGTTGTCTTATGGTTGTTTTAGGGATTGTTACTGTTCAATAGGAATATAAGATTAGTTTTGAAGGCCTTTTACCAGCTTTAGTTATCTTTATTTTGATTCAAAACACTAAAGCTCCAATTCTAAATATTTTGTTATTTATATGTGAAGTTGTCTTATATGATATTAGCTAGCTTGTTTTAATTCTTTTGTGCCTCATCTCATTTAGGCGCCTTACACATTGTGCCTAGGCTATAACTCCTCTGTGCCTTTAATAATTACACTTGCTACTTTTCCAACTTTATTCTGGGGCTATAGAAAATGACACATTGATTTTGAAGGTGGTTATCTAAATTCTTTTTGCAATTATACATTGTTTTCTTTAATATTATTGATATACACATAATTTTCTTGTGAAATTGTGGTTGTCATATTTTACTGGAATCAATTATTTAACTTGTGGTGCTTGGGTTTGCATGACGGAACACATGGTTATAGGTACTAAGTGCATGGCACAAGATGTAAATGTGCTTTTGAAGGGATTTTAAAGTTTGCATTTATTAAAATATATAATGAGCATTGGGGTCTGAGTGAACCAAAATTTTTGACCTTCAAGAATGTTTCTATTTTGGGTAAATTACTATTTAGTCTATGATGTTTGACCTAATTAACTAATTCATCCTTACTTTTTGAAAAACTTACTAGTTCATCCTTTGTTTTGGTTCTGTCATTGGATTTGGTCATTTCGTCCAATTTTTTCAATTTCTCTATTAAAAAATTGAAAAAAAAAAGAAAATAAATTTTATTCCCAAAATACTCTCATCTCTAACCTCAAGATTTTTTTCTTCTCTATGCACACCTCTTTCTTTTCAATTTCTTTAATCCCATTATTAACCCAATCTCAATCGCTTTTCATCTAGGGATGAGCATTCGGTTTGAAACAAATTGAAATTTCAAAGAATCGAAATAACCGAACTTAGGTTCGGTTAGGTTTTTGGTTGGTCCCCTTTTTTCCTCACCCCTAACTACCATAATCTCTCACTTTTCCTGTAATATATTATAAATTTATTATATTATATTTAATTAAGAATAAAAAAAAAATTGAGTCACAAACCTGGAAGAAGATGGCGATGGCAACCAAAGTCGAGCAAGGAAAGGCTAGCGAGCCCACCGCCACTGTCCAAGTGCTTTGCCGCCATTGATCGCCATTGACCACTCAATTAATGGCACACCACCACCTTCCAATTGCTTTATGAGATGAAATCTCTACTTGCAGTATCCATTTATGCATTAATATCCCTTCCTTTCAATTTTTAATGCTTTCTTCAAATCTTTCAGAGAGCCATTCCTTTGCTCTAAATTTCAAATTTATGTCAAATCCAGTTGGGTGGTCTAACCTACTTGCAGTATTCATTTTTGCATTAATATCCCTTCCTTTCAATTTTTAATGCTTTCTTCAAATCTTTCAGAGAGCCATTCCTTTGCTCTAAATTTCAAATTTATGTCAAATCCAGTTGGGTGGTCTAACAACACAGATAAAGTTTTTCCCCACTAGCCTCCAATTTCATTGCTAATTCCACCATTTGTGAATTGTGATGCATATATTGTTTTTTGTGACTCAAATGATGTATAAAGAACTGAATGTAGAGGCTTTTGTGTCTAGCCAATTTTTTTTTTATATATTAGATGAACTTCCAATTTGATCTTGGCTTCTATTGGACAAGAGAACTAGCCCAATTTTTTTCCTTTTTTGCTTGATTTAGGGATTTTTTATTGGACATTGACTATTTTTCTATCTCCATTTCGCTGTTGATAGTCTCCATTTCTTTTGCTCTTTTTTTTTTTTTTTTATTTAATTCTTTTCTTACTACTTAAAATTAAAAAGAAATCTTAGTGGGCGGAGATGCTATTGATTTTTATCTTCTTGGAGCGAGCACAATTCAAGTATGCTAGGATAGTTCTAAAGGGGAAAATTTTTGTGGCAGAAGTAGGAAAAATTTAAGAGAAAATAAGGGGTATTTAAGAATAAAAATGGATGGAAGGATCATTTAGTTTACGGATCCAAAATTGAGGGACTAATTAGTTAATTTTTCAAAAAGTAAGATCGCTTAGTTAATTGAGTAAACTTCAAGGACTAAATAGCAATTTACCCCTTAATTTTTAATCATATAGTTTTGAACCTTATCAATTCTAGCCATAAAATTACTACGGAGCCTTAGTTGAATTGTTCCATGAACTAATTGCCATCAATAGTAGGTGGAAGAACATCAAAACAATATTTTTGTCTCTGACCAGGAAAATAATCTACTTAGCATGGTACTTAATTGGCACAAAAAATAAAATTAGTATATAAATTAGGACAAGTAGCTTATACTTCTGTGAGTTTTCGGTTTTCCTTGATTCATATACCATTTTAAGTGCCAAACATAGTAGATATTGTGTCTAGCAAACCATGGAAAGACATGCAGTTTACATGTGTATTTGTCGATGGTAATTTTATGGTTTGAATTGGTATAATTTGAACTTTATAGTTTAAATTGAAACTAGAAGGGTTTTGTTATGAATGAAGAAAGAATCAAGGAAGAAGAAGAAGAAGAATTAAGGAGGAGAAATAGAGTATGAAAAAGAAGCAAAAGAGGAATAAGAGAAAGAGATCGAGAAATAGAGAATAGAGAAAAGAGAAATTGAGATTTGTATTATTGATTATCTGAATGCCATTCACAGTTTGTTACAATTGAATTTATAAGCAACCCTCCACTGTTAACAACTTCACTTGCTCATTTAGTTTTATTACTTTAATACCCTTTAGTTCATAACAATATCCTCCTTATGAAAATTTTCCTTGTCCTCAAGGTAATTGTTATGAATGAATGAGAACCAGAAGCATAAAAGAGGAGAATTCCAAGCAGAGCATAGCAACAGATGCCAAATAAGGCTTGACAAAAGCCCACAAATCAGTAATTGCAATTCATGACCTCCATATTTCTTCATCCAACACTGAAAACATAAGTGCTCCAGGCATTTTAAAATGATATTTGGAAAAAAAAAAAATGATAGCCCACATCCATGGAGAACTCAAGGAAGAGCATAGTAACCCAATCTTGACGCAATATCATCTTTCGAAACAAGGAAGCCTCCAAAAATGAAAACCAATATCAGGAGCAAAATACCAAAGGAATGAGCAACAACTTCCATTCTTTCAAGGGCTGCTATGAAATGGAAGAGACCATGACTTGTTTGTTGAATTGCAAAGAAGGCCAAGAATTGTGTGAAGAACAGGCCAGACTGTTGAAACTCATTATTGATCGAAGTATAAAATTCCAATGTTCGCCCAAGACCACTACCAACTGCTTCATTGTACACCACTTCAATGGGCACTTTAACATGTGCATAAAGGTCCCGCAAAGAAAGGCAGTCATGAGCAATTGTTAACATGCTCAGGTTGGTTAATCCACAAACAAGGTTGCTTTCCTAGATCAAAAGCTTTCCTAACCCTCTATGGCCACTATGATCATCCAATTGTAATTGCCTGGGTATACTAAATCTATCTACACTTATGCTTGTTTGGGGCATTTTTACAAACACCTTAATGATGTAAATCTCCATGGATAGAAACTAATTTTCTGTCTATCTACGCCACATTTCAAATTCGTCTTCTATTAGAATACCAAAACCACACTTGTCAATCATCAATTCAACATTGCCATAGTAAAAAAGCAAGAACACAAAACTCCCACCCAAAATATTTGCATCACTTATAACATCTTATCTAATTTCGGTTTGTATATTCTTATGAAAAAATAAAGAAATCATGGATTTGGAGCCAAGAAAATTACAAATTCTGACCTTAACATCTAATTTCTTGGCAAAATCGCAATTTTGTTCTTTATTACCTTGGTTTTCTTGCCCAATACCAAAAAATAAGGAATTGGTTGTGTGACTTTCACTTCTCCTCTGTCACCCATTAGTTCTATTAACGAATTGTTTGACATTTTCGGTGGATCATCTTCGGCTTCTTCAATTGATTCTTTTGGTGGGTCTTCTTTGGATGATTCTTTCGGTGGATCCTCTTTGGAGCCAAAAAAATTGGAATTACCAACCTGAATCCTGAATTCCTTGACAAAATCCAAGTTTAGTTCCTCGGTACCTTGATTTTCGTTAGCCACTGCCTCTTTGTGACTGAATATGAGTTCAAGTTCTTGCTCATTTTTCATCCGTGAATTTCCATCGATCGATTCTTGTTGATTATTGTCGATAACAAGTGCTTCGCCAGAAACCCATTGTGGACTGATTTTTGACTTCAATTCTTGCTTGTTTTTCATATTTGTCGTTGTATCTAACAATTGAGCCAATTGATTTTGATTTTTTTTTAATTCCTAGTTCCGATTCCGCTGTTTCTGATTCTTTAAGCTCCAATTCTTCTTGATTGTGACCACTAACCTTTTCTTGAATGAGTTTGGGATCAAATTCTAGCATTTTTCCCATCTATTTTGCTGAATTTTCCAAGATCGGCCTCATGAGCTCTCTTATTTTTTTAAATGTCTGGTCACTCTTGTTGCGATTCAATATGAATTCTTCTCTAAATTCTTTTAATTCTGCTGCATATTTCAAGTAAATTTGTTACAAAGTTGGGAGTTGTTCTACAATTTTAGCCATTCTCACTCCGTTGTTCATGGTTGCCGATTTTTCCATTTTTTAAGTTCAATTCTGAATTTTTGTCAATCCAAAAAAATTGGAGGTATAGGGTTCAGAAGGAAATTAGAAAGAAAAGAAAAAAATGGTAGAATGTGATAAAAGCCCTCTCGTAGTGGCTCTGATACCACTGTTATAAATGAAGAAAGAATCAAGGAAGAAGAAGAATTAAGAAGGAGAAATAGAGTATGAAGAAGAAGCAGAAGAGGAAGAAGAGAAAGAGATTGAGAAATAGAGAATAGAGAAAAGAGAAATTGAAATTTGTATTATTGATTATTTGAATGCCATTCACAATCTGTTACAATTGAATTTATAAGCAAACCTCCACTGTTAACAACTTCACTTGCTCATTTAGCTTTATTACTTTAATACCCTTTAGTTCATAACAGGTTTTTCTGTACTTAAGCCAAACACTTGTGTTTCATTTAGAAATAATTATATTTTGCATGTGAAAACATCCGAATATTTGTAATAGAACATTATAATTATTTCGAAGATAACTACTGAAACTAATTCAACAAAAGTAATGTGTAAAAGAAATCACAATACACAAAATCTTCCTTCTAATATTTTGTATACGTAAATTTTAGAATGATGACTGCTAAAATTTTTTTAACAAAAGTCATTTGCACATTAGAATGTGAAAGAAAATAACCACCAGTAAGCATAGCTCAACAAAAATATAAAAGATTGTAATAGCGATTGGGTTCAAAGTAAGTTCTAGAAGAACTAATCGTTATCTTCATCCTCTTTTCCCTAAAGTGGATTTAAAACCTAATCTGTTTTCTTCCTCTTCATTTGTTTCCTTCAAATTGATCTTTCTCATATAATCTCCCCCAGAGTAATGCTAAACCTGGAACTACTTGCATTTGTGTTGCTTAAGAGAGTCTGGTTAATTGGGAGGGATAATGGAAGGACACCTGGGTTGTGTTATGGTAAACACCTTTTAAGAGTTGAAGTCATATGATCAGACTTATTATTAACTTGGACAATAGCATTCAATAGTTTAGCCAAAATACAAAATGATATATGTTCCTAGGTGCTTAGACAGGCATAGGTCATTATATGGTAGCTTGCATGATCCCAAGGGGAGCTCCTTGGCACTTCCCTAAAAGTATGTTCCTAGGTGCTTAGACAGGCATAGGTCATTATATGGTAGCTTGCATGATCCCAAGGAGAGCTCCTTGGCACTTCCCTAAAAGTATGTCCCTAGGTGCTTAGACAGGCATAGGTCATTATATGGTAGCTTGTAGTGCTAGGATAAATATCGTTGTTGTATTCTTAACAGATATTTTGTGGAAAATTTTGGTCCTCTATCTAGATTTATAATGTCTTAATTTTAAGAAATAACTGTCTAATTTCAATTGATTGAAGTTATGCTTTGTAAATAGAGTTTAAAAGTTTTCTTTGCTAATTAATTAGGGTTTGAAAAATGTATTGGCATCTGGCGCTGACAAGGATGAAGAAGATTCAGAGGGAAGAACAGCTTTGCATTTTGCTTGTGGATATGGAGAGGTATGATTGTTTGTTAGCACTGGCATTCTTTTCTCATGTGCATATGTACATTTGGGATTTTATTTAATTTTTTTGGGTGGTGGTTGTGGATGCATTTGGGACAATTCAATAGATATATTAATGGAAGACTGAATTTGTTGATGATAAAACTTATATCGACCTTCAAATGAGTTACTAAACAAACAAGAGTATGCTATTTTAGTCAAATTCCAAGTTGGAACTTCAATTGTACCAAAATTTCAATAGTTAGTGTCAATTATACCTCACTTAAAAAATGAGAGAAAATTTTTATTATTTTATTACTCTCTCTGCCTACAAATACTTTTGTACTTTTCCTGTTTAGGATGTTAAAAAAAAAAACAAATATATATATTAATGGAAGACTGAATTTGTTGATGATAAAACTTATATCGACCTTCAAATGAGTTACTAAACAAACAAGAATATGCTATTTTAGTCAAATTCCAAGTTGGAACTTCAATTGTACCAAATTTCAATACTTAGTGTCAATTATACCTCACTTAAAAAATGAGAGAAAATTTTTATTATTTTATTACTCTCTGCCTAGAAATACTTTTGTACTTTTCCTGTTTAGGATGTTAAAAAAAAACAAATATATATATTCTCTTGCTTTTAAGTTAAAATTTGTTATTGTGTTTCCAAATATGCCTTTTAGTATACTTATAATCAATCTTGTTTTCTTAGAATAACTAATGCGAGTAGTGGTCATAATAAGGATAAAATAATAAAAGAAATACAAATCCTTAATCTTTGTACCAAACAGAAGTGGAAAATTTTTTGTGGATAAGGGGAGTATTAATTAGAAACCATAATATTACTATACCAGATTGCCAGTTTAGTTTTTAAATTCCAATTACAGTTATTTTGATTGTATGACTTACAAATTTAGTTAATTGAGTTATTAGTTGAAATAATAATATTTTATCAAATTCCATTAACTCTAAAATCGAAATTTAGAAACTAAATTGAAAAAGGGTAGCAAGTTAAAAAGCCAATTTGATCTTTTGCCTTTCTAAGTCATATAAATATAACATTAATTTATTTCCAATTTTGATTTGGGGTGCAATAGATACTTAAAAAAAGAAAGTGTAAGGTACAATTGAAAAAAAAAAAATGAAAATGTTGGGGTAAATTTGGCTATTAAGCCTAATAATATTGGCTATTGCTTGAGCAACTTCTTGCTTTGTGGTGTTGCATATTGATGTGGTGTCAGAAAGAGCTGGAATCGCAGACAAATTACCCTTTTTTGTTGTTGTTTTGGTTGCATGGAAGTAAGCAGATGCTCTTTAAAATTTGTCTTTTCAGGTGAAGTGCGCTCAAATCCTTCTCGAGGCAGGAGCAACTGTTGATTCACTGGATAAAAATAAGAACACTGCACTTCATTATGCAGCTGGTTATGGAAGGAAAGAGTGTGTGGCCCTTCTACTAGAGAATGGAGCCGCTGTGTAAGTCAATAGCAACAGTTAATAATGACCTTTTATGATAATTACTTTTGTGTAAATTCTGATGTTTCTATTATCATACTGCAGTACTCTTCAGAACTTGGATGGCAAGACTCCCATTGATGTTGCCAAGCTAAACAACCAGCATGAAGTATTGAAGTTGCTCGAGAAGGATGCCTTCCTGTAACTTGTATGTTGTAATAATTAAAGACCAATTTATCGTCTGTGCCTTCTTGGCTGGCTATGAATTGCTACATCTTAAGATGTTATAGTTGGTAACATAATCAGTCAGTCTTTATTTAAAAAAAAAAAAAACTTTTTTATTTATTTTTTAAAAACTATTTGTGGGATTGCTAGTGCATGCCTTTTTTTTAATGTTTTTCTATTCCCTGGTTCCAATTTAGTTATTAATCTGTCTTTATAGTCTTTGTTTGGAAATAGTCTATTGTTTCTGTCATTAGAGTGCCTTGCTCATGGTGTGCTACCTTCCTTTGCAAAGAGCAGCTTTCCAGCATTTGGCTTCCATCGATTGATTGTATGCTATGGTATTTTTCTAAATGTTGAATGTAAATCAAAGTGATCTAATTGTGATTATCACATGCCTCTTTTGTTGTGATTGGTATTACCAATCACGTTGTATTAAGTTATTTATTTTTTGTACTTAATGGCTACTTATTAGTAGTGTAAAAGTTCATATTTAGATTAAATGATTAATAGTGGTTTGAAAAATAAAAAATCAATTGAACTGTCTCGTTAAGAGACGAAATCAGCCAATATCAAATAAGAAATTATTGAGTGTTTAGATGAAAATCAATTAATGATTTTTTTCATTCAAATCGGTAAAATCTGATAATAAGAGTTGTATTGTCGGTTAGAGTTTTTATTAATCGAAAAAAATATTTTTATCCTAAATTGATCGATAATTATCAGTAGTTTGCATTTTATTAGTTCTAAAATATATTAATTATTCGTATTGAACTTGAGCTTTTCAAATCATAATAGAAGCTAGAATGGTTGATTCACTATATTATATTCTAGTATACCATTTTGAATTAGTTGGATGGAGGGATGCCTAGAAATATTTTCTAACGTTTGTATATATGAGATCAAATGTTATGTAGTTCCATGAATGTTGTATCAAGTGTCATGTTTCCAAATTTTAATTTCAAACATATATTGCTCATCTTTCGTGGCATGCAGGTGAATCACTAGCATTAATTATTATATTATTAGTTGTTTATTTATATGCTTAATATACATATGTACATGGAGATTAGTCAACTAGTGTATGTATAATATAATAGTGAAAAAGGAAAGGAAAGGAAGCAAGGCAAAGCATATATTTATTGGCAGTGAAAGAAGTGAAGAAGGAAATTAAAAATTGAGAAAAGTGAAAGATTATCCCATCCTCGCTTAAAACGGCAACTTGTAGGTAACATGGCTTTGCTGAGAAAGAAAGCAAGAAAGGAATATCAAGCCAAAAACATACACTAATAATGGACAACCCATCAAATGAACTAATTAATTCTATATATACACTAATAATTAACTGCCATGATGATAATATATATATATATAATTAATCAGTGACAAATCTCATCTTTGTTTTTGTGAATTTGAGAAAAAGGTGAATAAAATGGAGGAGAAAAAACCTTCCTCATCTGTGTCAGACATTGGAGCTTGGGCTATGAACATTGTTAGTTCTATTGGAATCATAATGGCCAACAAGCAACTCATGTCTCCTACTGGTTTTGCTTTTGCCTTTGGTGAGCTTTTTCTCTCATTCTTCTTTATTTTCCGTGTTATTGTTATGTTGAGCTTCATTAATTTTGTCGATTTGCAACAATTTTGTCGATTTGCAGAAATAATAAAAAAAATAGCCAGGCTTTTTTTCATTCAATTATATATAGTAATTCGATTTTTCTCAGTAGATTTCTAAGTTAAGTATGATTCCAGTAGTTTGTGTAATGGAATGGATACTTCATGGGAAAAACTATTCAAGGGAAGTCAAGATGGCTGTGATGGTAGTAGTTGTGGGCGTCGGTGTCTGTACTGTCACCGATATCAAAGTTAATTCCGAAGGATTTTTCTCTGCTTCTTCATCTTTACAACAAATTGTAAGTTACTGTTTTTTTTTTTTTTTTAATTATTATTATTTTCTGAGTTTGAACTTGCAATATCTCATTCAAATCTCGTTGTTGAATTAATTAATTACTTTTATGCAACAGTCTATTGGCTCCTTACAGAAAAAGTATTCAATAGGCTCTTTTGAACTGCTAAGCAAGACTGCTCCAATACAAACTCTATCTCTTCTAGTAACAGGTCCATTCATTGATTATTATCTCACTGGTAAACTTTTATCAGATTATAAATTGTCTCCTGCAGCATTTGTAAGTATTGGCTAATTATTAATTTGCTTCTATTGTCTTGAACATTTTATTTTTTATGTTTCTTATTTGATTGGTATTTATGCAGTTTTTCATATTACTGTCTTGCTTATTGGCTGTATTCTGCAATGTGAGTCAATATCTGTGCATCGGACGTTTCTCTGCAGTCTCTTTCCAGGTTTTGGGACACATGAAAACTGTATGTGTCCTTATATTGGGGTGGATACTTTTTGACTCACAATTTACACTAAAAAATATAATTGGGATGGCCCTTGCTGTTGTTGGCATGGTAGTATATAGCTGGGCAATTGAGATTGAGAAGCAAATGAAATCCAACGTCAAGGAAATTCCATTGATTAAGGATGCTGAACTTGCCCAATCTAAAATATAAATTAAATTGATTCCTTAATTTGCCTAATCTACTCATTATGGCACTGCCAGATTTGAATCAACTTTTTTTTTTTTAGTACTTTCTTCTATTTTTGGTCAATTTTAAATTATGTGTTAGTTGTTATAGGATGAATACATTTATAATTTACTATCAAATCTATTGATATGTGAATAATTTTAAATTACTTGAGATCAATTGGTGCAATCATGTTTTTACCAAAATAGTTGTAAATTAAAATTGTTCATTTCCAAAATATAGGCGCACATCCTCCAATTAATATTTTCAAAGATCAATAGACTATAATTATATGCAAAACAACCGCTACTCATGTAAAACTATACCATTTCTCTATGATAGAGCTTAAGACACGATTAATTCTCTTTGAGCTAAAAAAAAATAGAAAATTGAAAATTTTAATTTCTCCTGGTGTCTCAAAATTAATTCTCTTTAATTTAATTTTGATGTTTAGACTTATTTCTTTTGCAAAGTGGAATTTCGATTCAGAAAAACTATTAGACTTTCTCCTTTTTGCAAGTCAATCATTTAGTTAAGTGTCCAAACTTAATTCTTTTCAATTTTTTAATTTAAGACATCTTAAATTATTCTCATTTCTACATTTGTTAAATTGATAAAGCATCTAATAAATAATATTTAAAATTAAACTTTTAAATAGATAAACTCCTTTTAAAAAAAAAAAACTGCGTGAATTTTTATTTTTTATGCAAGCTTTTTTATTAAAAGCTAAGGAAACCAAAATTTCCTTTTCCTTTTCCTTTGCTTTAATTTTTGCATTTGTTTTTGTTTAATATTTGGAAAATATGTGATTAATCAAGAACTCATAATAGCTTGAGTTAATATTCCTTATTTTAATATTTTAAGCATAATTTTAACTATTTTTTTTAATTTCTCTATCATTTTGAGTAAATGATTTATTGCTTTATTAAAATTTTTTATTTATTTATTGCTTTCTCATTCATATAAATACCATATTTATGAATTGTTCATAAAAATATTTTATTTTTAAGTTATATTTAAATTAAAGGCTAAAATTTAATTACTTAAAATTGAAAACCTAATTTTTGAATCCAACCTGATTTGAAGGTATAGTGTTTTTTATTTTTTTTCATTTGGGATAAATTAGAGTCAATTTGAATTTTTTCTTAACTTTTCTCAATTTAAAAAGTGGCTACTCCCAAAATTTAAAATTTAAAAATAAAAGAAATAATTTTCAAAAATAAAGTGATAGCTATTTTTGTATGGAACTGAGTCCAAATGAACATTCTGATTTTAAATATTCAAATGAGTATTTTGATTTTAAACGGATCAGATCGGTGTTTAGACGAGATTTTATATTATAATACGGATTCTCTATTCTATTTAGTGTCACATCTTATGTTTCATATATTTTTTTTTATATATCATATCATTTATAAAAAAAATATTGACTTATAAAATATTTTAAAAAAATAATATGTCATATAAAAAAATATATAAAATAGAAGATAAAATATTAAATGGGACGGAAGATTTCTGACTGCTTGGGCAATTAGATACTAAATACAACTGTAGGCTTTATTTATTTATTTTTTACAAGCGCTTTGCCTTAAAATATTTCAAGGTTATTATTTACGTAGAGAGTCAAGTTAAAAGTAGACAAACTCAAGTAAACATATAGCTAATAGGTCTGTACAATTACGATTTGATCCAATTTATGTTGTAATATTTTCTTTTACTTTTTATATTTTTCTGGTTAGTATTGTCATAATAATTCAGAAAGAATTTATAAATTGATAGAACCAAATAAACTCTCTCCCTACACATTTCATTTTCTTAATAGTAACAATATTGAAATTAATTCATTTAAAAAAGAAAGTAAAATTAAAAAGTCAAATAAATAAATTCTACTTTTTCAAAATTTTGATGTTTGAAACATTAAAAAAAAAAATCATTTCCATTCTATAAATTCTATTTATGAAATTGAACATAATTAAAATAAATTCTATTTAAATAGATAAAATTTTTAATTGACTTTCATATTATTAATTAAATAAATATTATTAAAAAAAATTCATTTTTTTTTTAATTTTGTTTTACTTGTTTTTTCTTGATTAATTTTTTTATTTTATATTTTTATATAATATTATCCTTTAATTTTTTTATGTAAAGAAAGAAAAGTGAATACATTTTTGTCTAAATAAATGAATACAATGCTAACTTGCCTCAATAAGTTATTGACATTTTCACACCTTAATTATAGTCTAATCAATTGGCAATTGTCATTATCGCACCTTAATTAAAGTTCCCACACATTTGACATTTTCATATGAATAAATATAGTTATAATAACCCTTCTAATTGAATTATAAACAATAGTTTTGCACTCAATCACCTATTATAATGTCATTAAACTATCAATTTAACAAGAAAATTTATATAATACAGGTAGAGTTCGGAATAAAAATAATAAAACTATTTTAAGAGGCTGAGACACTAGGAGTAAACAAAATTAGAAATAATTAATTACATGATTATTAAAGTCAACTAATTTGATTTGCTCCCTTCCATTTTTATTAAGTGACGTGGACCAATTTTTTTTTTTTTAATTAAACGTTTTAGAATATCAAGGCTACTTTTAATTTTATTTTTCTGGAATTTACTCTCTATTAAAATATTCAATTAATAGAAGTCTTTTAATTCCATATATAATAATTAAAAAAATATATGCCTATTTAACTACTTATTGGACTTGGTAGATTTTATATATGAAAAAATATTTTGGTAATTAAGAAATTGAATTAAACTCCTCTTAAATTGCCACACACCAACTTTTGATAACTGGAATTACATGTTGTTTAATTGAATAACTAGCATCCAATGAAATTCATAAATCAATATCCTTAACAAATTGAAATACCATTAAGGAATTGCTTTAGATTTTACAGAAATAATATCCTCCCATTGCATTGCTTCTCTTGTATTTGATTTGAAGCAAGAGAAAGACGTCAATGCACAAGTTAGACCTAGAAATCGCCTTCAGAATCCTAAAAAAAAAAAAAAAAAAAAAAATTAAGTACAATAGTGTGGGCTGTAAATTTCACATGTAATAATGCATTATGGATGACACACCAATCCATTCTACCATCGCTGCACTCTACAGCAGTTCTACACTGAAACAATCAGTTCGTAGAACTGCAACATTGTCATTCATAATGGTGATACATATTATAGCAGAAAAACATAGTTTATCCACTGACTTATAAGGCTCTAGCTGCCACTATAAGTAGTGAATGAGAATGGTGAAAGTAGCAGAGCAACATGAAAATGCTCCTTCTTCTGTCACTCCCTGATTTCAAACATAATAGAAACATATCCAGAGAATTCCTATTAAAAGTAAAAAAAAAATCTACACAACAAAAACATAGTTTTCTTTTTTCTATATGAGAAGCCAACCAAAGGAATGTAATTAATTAAGCAAATTAAATTAAGTTGTTATCTCTGCTTTAAAAAAAAAAAAAATTAATGAAAAGGAGAAGTTACTGGTAGATGGGTTTTCAGGCATCAGTGTGTCAACCAAAAGCATTGAATTTACTGTATATTAAGAGAAGATATGCAAAAAAAATACCCAATGTTCATACAAAATCAATAAATTAACAATAGTAAAAACACTTCAATATTGTCACAAACTTCTTAAAAAATCTAAAGCTTATTGGGATATTTCAGAGCTTCAATCCCAAATTTTATACAACTTAAAACTTCCATCTACAAAGATTGTCGAAAGAGATTTACAGGTATCACTCAGAATTACTATACAAATTCTTTATTTGCACATCTACATGCATCACGCATTTTATTTATACTTTACAATAATAATCCAAGCTGAAATAATAAAAAATTGAATCAGAATTTCTTTTTTTCAAACTCATATTAAAATCACATATCAATCAAACCAGAAAATTAATTACCAAAATATACTTATTATTGAAATTGCATAAAAATAACAATTATCCAACAAACTGAACAAAAATACATAATAATATAAAAAAAAGCAACCAAATTCTCTAGTTTCCCTTAGATTTAAGTTGCTTTAACTCGAATTCTACATAATACTTAACAAATGAACTTCGTTTATAGAAAGCCTTTAAATCAGTAATCTGCATCTCCTTCGCCGATCTCTCTAAATTTGGGTTGAGATTCATTATAGCTGAATCAAATTTTTTAGCATAATAATCCATTTGAACCATCTTAGTCAAACATTTCATGCAATACAAATTGTTAGTGTCTTTATTATAATTATTGTCATCGTCAGCAACAATATTATCACTTTCAGCAGGTGCAACAACAACATGATCATCTTTAGCAGTACCCCATATAATATTTGAAAGTTTGAACAAGTTTTGTTGATGTTCATTGAACAAAGAGAGGTCCTTATCTCCATTCTTATTGAATTTCTTCTTCAATTTGAAAATTTTATTAGTTAACTGTGATTTTGAAACATCAAAATGTAGAGACAATTAGATGAAACGGAAAAATTCATCTCCTCCGTTACTCGATACTGCAAATTATTTAATATTTTTTTCATTAGAAAAATCTATCAAGCTGTTTAAGATGATTAATTCATCCTCGTTGCTCCAGACTCGTTTAAACTTTTTTTTTTGTTGCTTTCATTATCTTTTTCTCCCGATCTTTTATGACCGAAGACAGATTGATGAACAATATTAATTTTGGCTTTGGTTTTGGATTTGAATTTGGGTTTGGAATCCGTTGAATTATTGATAATTTCATTAGAATTGGCAGACATTGTTGACGTAATAATAAAACAACGTAAGGTAATAGAAAGGGGATATTGAGATTAAAATTTAGACTTCAAATATTTATAAAGAAAAATTTTATTTGAAAACAGGAAATAAAAATTAAAATTCAAATAAGCTGTATTAAAAAAGAAAAAAAAATTGATCTCTCATTATTTTTCCTTTTTTAAAAGATCTATTAAGAAGGAAAGCTTGTGTTTTTTATTTTAGGGTTACGTTTATTATTATTAGTATTATTATTTTGAATTGAAGGGAAATGTTTTCCTGTGAGGTTAATCAGTAGAACTAACCTTTTCTCTTTTATTCTTGTGTTTTTTTTTTTTTTTTATCTATTTTATTTATAATTAAATTAGATTTTATTAAAAGAGTGAAAAAGTTACGAACCAATAATATTGTCTAAACACTAAATAATAATCAATGGTAAATTTTCCACTTAATTGTTATTGATTTGCTAGTAAAAAAATACATAATTAGGTATGAATTTAGTTTGGAAACAAAATAGACTTCTTTTAGAAAATATCTTGAAAAGGGTAAAATAGTTTCATTTTTTTTTTAACTGTACACCATTAACGTAGGAGAAATTATTGGATTGATTTGCTAAATGATGTAAGGACTCGTAATTACCATAATTATCTCTCCTTGCTAATTAAGAAAATCTATAAAATCTATATAGGAGAGTAAATTATTATAATATCTCTAAGTTTGTTTTAATTAGCATTTTAATCTATACTGTTTAAAAATTAATACTTTTAATTCTTTAATTATAACCAATATATTAAGTGTTATTTTCGTAAGAGTTATTAATTATTAATCGATAATTAATAGTTGAAAATAAAAAGTAAATAGTGAGGAATTTAAGTACGTGTAAATTTTGTTAGGGTTTTAAGTCAAGTATTATGCGATTGCTTGAAATATTACATCCTAAGTATCTAATTTGAAATACCTAACATGTCGCCCCCAACTAGTATATATATAGGTTTACACTAAAGTGAAACCAGCTAATGAGCTCTTGCCCATTAGGCCCACTACAAAGGTCCATTATCTATTATGGCTTATATTAGAACATATATTAGGGTTATTTAATATACCAAACAATCTTCTCCTATATTCTACATATAGCACTTTTCAATAGATAGATAATATAATGTTCAAACAAAATATTGAATCATTATATCACAAAAAAATTTATTACTCAAAATATGAATTCTTTAAGCATATTATCAATTTTAGAAACAAACTAAATTGAAGCAAATAAATTATATATATTTGAATAATAAATATACCAACATAGAGTTTTAGAATTTAACTAAACTCAATCAAAATGGGCATTTTCACTTGCAAGTGAACTATTTATTCAACTGAAAGAAAATATAATAGTCCCCCACAGTCCAGTCAAAATGGACATTTTTACTTGTAAGTGAACTATTTATTCAACTAAAAGAGAATATAATAGTCCCCCACAGTCCAGAGCTATAGATGAATTATTTATCAAGTAGATCATTCTCATTAGAAGTCTAATTCAGCTCTACTCCTTTATTTTCGTCGTTTCCTATAAGTTACCAAATATGAATTTTATATGAATTCAATTATTTGTATAACTCTTTAAAGTGTCTAGTTCATCCAAAAGAACTAAGCACAATACCACAATGACTGAAAATAATGATATATTAATGTCAATTAAGCATCAATACCAACAATACATTAATGTCAAAACCAATAAGCATCAATGTCAAAACCAATAAGTATCAATGTCAAGTTTCTTTATAAGAACAAGACCTAAACAGCTTCTTTTTCAAAAGAATAAGAAGAGATAAAAAATATGATGGGCAACTCTCCCGGGACCGTAAATTTTAAATGTGCAACTCTCCTAGGTTTGGTTTTGGTTATGGGAATTGGGTGTAGGTTTTTGTTGTTAAAGAAGAAGAAATGAAAGGAGGAGGAGGCTGACTCTTTAGGAAAACAATACCCTTTTTGTGGATTTTTTTATTCTGTTTTTTTTTTCCATGTCAACTAATTTATTTTCCTTCACGCGATTTTGACGTGCGTATATACAATTGTCGTTAATCACCATCAAAAGATCATTCAATAAGCTATAAATTAATTATTGGAGGATACAATCAATATAAAATCAAAGTTAAGGATTCGATAAAAAAAATTGACAAAATTCAAGAGTCTTGAGATGCGTTTTTTCTTGAAGTTATTCTAAGTTCATGTATTATATGGAGTTGCATGGAATGCTTCTGTTCACTTTGTTGGGCACCGCATGATTTTATGAAAGAGATTAAGAGTGTTTTCAAAGATGGGAGAGAATCTCATAAATTGATAATATCTTTGTGAAGGTGAAACCATTAGCTTTGAAATTGATGGCAGAGGAAAAATTGGACAATTTAGTTTTTGAAGGGAAAGAAAAATTGACATGGTGAACTTAGGTATTACTCAAATCACTCTTTTTTGAAAAACTCCTGTTCCATAGCTCTATACCAATTCTAGCTTTTCACGCATAGATGTGCTTTTTCATCTCTATTCATGGCATAGCTCTCATAGACGGAGGCTCTCTCTATGGCCAAAACCAAAATCCAGAAGATCGCTTTGCATAGTAATAGAGCTGCTTGTTATTTGAAATTGTACGATTTCAAAAAGATTTTTTCATTATTATTAATCATCTCTTTCCTCTCATTCCTTTGAGTTACTATTTGATTTATTAATTTTTTTTTTCTCTTTTTTGCTGATTTTTTTTTTTCTGATTTTCAATCATTAATTTAATTCTTTTTCAAATTTGTTGGTCCTTCTTAATTCAGATTTGATGGTTGATATGGGGTACTTTGATGATAGGCAGGTGTGGAATGTACATCAGTGCTTGAGATTGATACTGCGGGCGTAGACATTGATCTATCGGATAATATTTGTTCAGGGTTTTAGGGGAGGAAAATTGCAGTTTTGTTTTTATTTTTTAATCCATGAGAAGTCTGGTTGGATGTAAATGATGAAAGAATTAATATTGAAGTTATATGTGTATATATGGGTAAAATATGAAACAGATGGAAGAAATAATATTAAAGTTATATGTGTATGTATGGATAAAGTATGAAATTGTAATCAGGGGGTCTGCACGAATAAATGTTATGAGATTTCTGAGTTTCTTGACTTTGTATGGAAATTATATGATATGTGTGATACTAGGACTATAAAGTTCTGATACGCGTATCAGCTATAGATAATGAAAATGTCTTAGTATGTTGAGTCATATAGAAACATATGAGTTCTACTATGATAACAATTAAGTATGTTAATAATTAAGTCATAGGAAATAGGATTTTATGGTAGAAACTTGGTAGATTAAGGTGTTAAGGTTGTTGGTCCAATTATTCACCATTAACCTTGTATGGCGGAAGTGCGAACGGAATGCAGCTTTAAAAATTTTAAACATACAAAGATCAAATAAAGAAATTTCACAAGAATCATCCAATTTTGATGGCCAAAATACCACATACATAGACATCAAAAGAGAAGGTAAAAGGTTGCCTCTTGCAGTGCAGAAAAAGCTACTGCCTTTTGGTCTTATAACATACTAAGTGTTCTGCTTCTAAATTGTCCACTATTGCATTGCAATTAACTTGGAACACTACACTAGCAAAATTACTTGGTTGTATCTCTTGGCAAGCCCTAAAGCAACCAAAGTACTCCTCAAGCTAAGGTGAAGATTTAGGCAGGGATGGATGTATAATTTTTTGAAAGGGGGTATAATTTCAGCTCACATCTATAATACAATTTTTTATGTGTGCGTAGTATATAAAATTATAATAACTTGTAATTTATCTTAGTTGTAGGATGGTACTTAACTATCCATATTAAGCAATGTCAATAAGTAACCACAATAATTCCTAAATTTCCTTATAATTATCATAATATTACTAACAAAATCAGTGAAAATAACTGTTTACTTGGAAATCCTAAAAAATAAGAGAAAAAAGAGGCATATCAAAAATAAATATGACTATATTTAGAATTAAAAAAAAAAAAGCTTGTGAAAAGACATATTCATAATTTATTTGTTGTAAATAAATTTTATTTAAAAATTTATTATCAGCATATATTTAATATGCATATAAATTTCTAAATTTATATTTTTTTTGTAAGGAAAATTTTATGTTTGTATTATTATGAAATTAATAATATTTAGCCAAAACCTATATAAAAAATAAAATTTATAAATGAATTATATATATATATATATATATATATATATATATATATATATATATATATATATATAGATTTTTTGTTTGGTTGGTAGATATTGTGTTTTTATTTGAGTAGAATAT
>CANXYC010076184.1:0-28261 GCA_948193065.1 Aleurites moluccanus | reverse complement strand
TATATATATATATATATATATTTGTACTATTATTATTTTGATGTTCATAATCTAGCTGCTCCATGGGGTATGTATGGGTTAGCTAGGAAATAAATATGTATATATGATATTTGATGATATATGATGTTTATATGATATGATATATGGATTGTTACAGTCAATTGCAGAAATTGACAGAATGAATGACAGAATAACATAATGGATGGTAACTAACTAAAATGGATAATATATTGTGGTTTATAGATTGTGCATGTGATATTAGATTCTACGGGTGTCGGTTGCCATTGGCATCTTCCGTGCCCTAGGACCCTCGCGATCTGGAAATGGGTCGTGATAGCATTTCATCGAACAGTTGGTGTGCAACTTTCATCCAATAATTTGGCATGGTTTTGGTGAAAAATTGACATAGCCCAAATATCAAGTCAAAGGTTCACAATAAGAAGAATTCAACCAATAACTCAAAGGTCATAAAGAATAAATAGTTAGGGATCAAATTCAGGGATGAAATCAAAGGAAATGAAGCAAAATTTTCAAAGGAAAATTCAATATAGGATTTGGCTAAGAGGTAGTTTCTACAATTCAATTCCATAATTCATTCTAACACAATAAACATGTAAAAGGGAGTATATTGAACTCACCTAATGGCTTAGATAGCCAAAATTCCACCTTGAACACCAAAACCGTCTATTGTAAGCTATATGAATACTTTGAAGCAATATTTGATTCTACACCAATATAACCATCTACTTAGCTTCCAATGATGGTAATAACACTTATTCTTACTAGATTAAAGATCATATAATACTAATTCAAGGTTTGGTACTTGACATAATCAAGTTAGGGTTCCAAAATTGGAGATTTCTATCAATTAGAGCAAATTGAAGTAATTGATTGTTATAACTATGTTATTGATCATCTAAAACATTTATCTAAACTATAAAATGGAATAAAACTTCAACTTACCTCACTTGGGTGGATGAGCCGAAATTCCTTGAAGAAGAATTCCAAATTTTCCTTTGTTACTGTAATACCCTATAAAAGTATAACATGTTTTTATGATTAAAGTTCTCAGTATATGGTTTAAAATTATCAAAATGACTAAAGATAATTTTGAAAACTCAGTTAGATCGAAAAAGGAAAACTTTTTCAAAAAATGTCGGTGTTGATATCGCTGCCTCAAAAATAGCAATCCGTTCGACAGATAAATTTCTGATTATGACTAGAGGGTAAATGATTATGTGTATGCATGTGTAAATACAATAAAACAAAAGAGGTGAAAAATGTTTAAGAATACTGAAATAGTAAACAATGGCAAAAACGTAAATAAATAAAAATTTAAGGGTATAGTGAAATTTGGACTGTCTGAGTTTCAAAACGGTTCTGAAATTATTTTTATTATAAAGTATTAATAAAAATAAGATGTTTGAATATTCACTTTGAAATCCAAATTCCGACAGAATTGTCATAATAAATTACCAAAGGAAAATGTGACAAAAACACAATTTAAGGAAAGTTTAAGAACCAAAGTGAAATTTATCAAATGACTTACTATATAAGCCACACTTAGAAATTTTTGGCTTTTTTTGTTCTTCCTTGTCCAAAAATTCCATTTCCTTTTTCCATTGATTTTTCTTCAAATTTGTTAAGGAAAAACAATGGAAACTTGAATCAAACACCATATAATCCATCCTCCATCCATTTCCATCCATAGAAAACAAGAAAATTTCAAGAACAAGGCACTTGAAAATTTCAGCCAAAGCACCAATTTGAGGTAAATTATTGTTTTGTTTGATTTTATGATTGATTTAGGGTTATTAGATATTAGTAAGATTAGGTAATGTGTTTAATTGCATCAATTGATGCATATAGCATTTTTGCCCAATTTTCAAACCCTAAACCTAAGTTGTATGATTTGATTTTGTGAAAATGGATTAGTATGTGTAAATTGAGTGTAGAATAAGTTAATTGGAAGTTAATTGATGAGTAATTGATGGTTAAATTGTTGTAGAAAATTCAATTGAAGAAAATTACACATTTTGCCTACTTTGAGGAATTTGAAAAAATTGGTGGCAAACTAATACCAATTTTGCTAGGTGATTGGAAGTGTTAGGTGAGTCTTTTATGCATCATATGTTATGTCTAAAGTGTTATAATGCCAATTGAAATCTATGTGTAAAAACCCAAAAGTGGCCGAACCACTTTAGGTCAAATTGCCTTGGTTTTTGGCTTGTTTTCCTATGCCAAATTGATCCATTTGATGATGTTTATTAATATGTATATAATGCCTATGGAATTGCTTACAATGTGTGTATTTGTTGATATTTGGGGCAATGTCAATGTTGCACCAAAACCTTGCCAAATTACCATTTCATTGTTGCACACAATGTGTTCGATAAAATGCCTAGCTCAAAAATCCATAGGCCAACCATTTGAATGCAATCGTCACCAGTGACAATGGCATGCCAATTGCGTCAACTTTTTGACCGTAAATGACCAACTTATATTTGATCCCATTATTGGTTGCTAGACCTTTGGTCATTGTATAATCGATTGTTATTGATATATTATTGATTCTATTGCTCATTGAATTGATTGATGATGAGTTATTGATACTTGGTGATGCCATTATTGTAAAATGGTATATATTGATATGTTTATTGATTCTATTGATTCCGATGTGATTTGAAAGAGTTGTCGCCCCGACAGGGTAGTGAGTTCATACTATCGGGATTATGCATAATGTATATTGTTATGCCCTAACTAGGAAGGGATATTAGTCCTAGTCATAAGACCTGATCCGTCTTATGTTTATTGATATGAAATTGATTTGTGCTTGACACATTTCTATGTGTATGACTCTATATTTGTCATTATCTATCCTATCCATGTGATATGTCTTCCTTGATATGAGTACTGACTTTACAGTCATATTCTGTACTTAACTCTGTATCCAAAGATTTTGAGCAGATTGATTTATTTACTTCATCTGCCTATTGCTTATTGATATTCCATTACTTATTTTATTGGTCGAAGTATATTAGATTCACTGAGTATCATATATGCTCACCCTCTCACTGTTTCCCTCTCCAGGTATCGAGTAGGAGGCAAATATCCCAGCTTTTTGACTCTCTATGGATTCTGCAGTTTTTATATCAGGGTAATTATTTAACACTGTATTATTTTGCATGTTCATATCCTAGCTGCTCCATGGGTTATGTACAGTATAGTTAGTGTATGAATATGTATATATGGGTATATTGGAGATTAATTAATGATATGACTATAGTAATTACAGAAAGTTACAGAATGAATGACGGAGTAACATAATGAATAGTGCTTATGTGAGTGTATGATTAAAGTCTGATATGTAATTGATGGTAGATGATTCCACTGCAATATTCTTATAGTATAAGATTGTATAGATGTGATAATGGGTTTTACCGGTGTCGGTCGCCTCTGGCATCTCCCGCACCCTAGAACCGTCGCAATCCGAAAACAGGTCGTGACAGTTACTTTGGTGAAATTTTAATAGAAATATGTTGGTTTTAGGTTGAATTCAAGTTTTCCTATGGTTTTTCCTTGAAATTTGCATGAAAAATTGGTGGGTAATTTGCTTGGAGAATTCAGCCAAAAAAAGAAAGAAGAATAAGATGGTGAAATTGTGAAGAAAATATCCTAAGGTATGGTATTTATATGCCAAAATTTAGGATATTTACACTTAAGCCCCCACACTTTCCTTATTTATATTTTTACTCGATAATTTTCTGTAATTATTTTTGTTATTTTTGTTGAGAATTAAATATTAGTGTGGGGAGTGAAAAGACTTGTTTTAGACTGTTCTATCATATAAAATTACTTTGGGTCCAATTCTGAGTTTTAAATTGCAGGTTTTCAAAAATACCCCCAAAGTTGCACTTATTTATGGTTTTGCCATTCTGTTAATTTTCCATCTTCCATAACACTTTTCCATTCTTTCTTTTTACCAATAAATAAAATTATTTTAATTCTCTTTTTACCCATGGATTTGTATTAAATAACTTCAGTTTTGGTGTTGAACTATCTCTTCAGTTTGGGTAAATATTTCTAGTGTTATCGGATCGATACTTGAGAAAATTGTCTAATAACTAAGTAATATTTTAGGATGTTACACTTTAACTATTTGTATTAATGATCAATCTAGGTAGGTTTTATCATCATCGAAAAGGGAGAAATTGTTGTACCCTTATTGATTTTGATGATGTATATAAAATCTCCTTAAGATATTATTTTGTGCTCCATATATTATGTTATGCATTATTTTAAGCATTCAAATTAGAAAAACAAGAAAAACAACATCAAAACTGATCAAGCATGCTATAACACCCGTGACAAACTCATAACAGTCGTTACATCCAAAATGCTGAAATTTAGTGGAGACACATAGAGCAATTTAACACCCCTAAAGACCTAGTAAAACTCGTTACATCACATTGTGTAATGCCCGTGAAGAATCAATTCACGCCCATTATATTTTGACTTCTCAAAAATGGTTTGAGATACATAATGAAATTTCAAGCCTATTAAAGCTTATTCACGACCGTTACAAGTTAAAACTTAACGCCTGTTACCATATCTTAACGATCGTTACTCAATCGTATCTAAAAAATCTGTTTGAAAAATATAGCCGTTGAAAATAAATTTTGAAGGAGATCTTGTATTTAATGCAGTCAGAACAATCTTATTTATTACCCAATGCTTGAAAACTATAAATATGAGAACATTTGAAGTTGGAGTAAGTTTTGGAACACTATTAAAAAGCCTACAAAGATTATTCCATTGTAAAAAACTCTCATATTCTATTTTTCTCTTATATACTTGAACAGTTGTGCTTTAAACTCTTTTGTTTTGTGTTCAAAAAGTGTAAAGATATTATATTTCATCTTATATTTTAAAAAAAGCTTAGTTTGAGTGTTAGAGACACTCTTTAAATCTTTAAATATCAAAGTGTATTTGATATATATATCATAATTGGGCGAAATCTTGTACAAACTATTATAAGGGCGAAATCGAAAAAAAATATTATAAGTGTTGAAAAACTTGGTTAACTAATGAAACCTTTATAAACTTGAGAGAAGTGGACGTGAGAAATGAGTTTTGCTCCGAATTACTATAAAAATATTAGCTAAAAATTCTCTATTTTTAATATATTTACATTATATTTTGTTAATAGATTATATTTAGGTGAGAATTGTATTAAAACTTTTATAATTTTATGCATAGTTGTTAAAATTGGATTGGATCGATCGATCGAATTAGAAAAATTAAAAATCGAATTAAAAATTGATTTGGTTAGCTTTCAAAAATCTGTGTCTCAAAAATCGATTAAAAAATTAATAAATCCATCGATTTTCGATTCAAGCGGATTAAAATTTTTAATTTTTTAATTTTTTATTTTTAATAAAAAAATAATAAATATCAAATTATATTTATTTTTATGATATATATAATAAATATCAAATTATATATACCTATACGGTTTGTTTTTTTTTTTTTTTTTTTTTTTTCTACTTTTCGAGATTTAACTTGCTTCGTTTTCAATCTAATCTATGATCTTTTATATTTACCCATTCTTTTATTTGATTCGGTTTTGAAAACATTAAATTTATTCGCCTCTAAGATTATTTGAAACTCTTTCTTCTATTCAAAAGCTCGAATTCCTTAAAGCTAAGCTTGGTTATGAAGGAATGTTTATGGTGGTTGCCTTAGGTCACAATGGAGGTATTGTGCTTTTTTGGAAGGAGATGTATATGGCTTGGCTTTTGGGATATTCCAGAAATTATATTGATGTTGAGGTCTCTATTAAAGATCAATGTCTGTGGAGACTAATAGGCTTCTATGTCTATTAAGATCGTAATCGTAGAACACATCGTGGGACCTTCTTCGTCCATTATCAGTCTCCTCCTCTTTACCTTGGTGTTGTGTTGGTGATTTTAATGATTTTTTTATCTCCTTCAGAATAGAAAGGTAAGAGCCACCATCTTCATTGATTATTGAATGGTTCCATCAAGCAGTGAGGGATAGTGGTTTATTCGATTTGAACCTGGAGGGTTATCAATTTGCATGAGAGAACAGACAATTGAGTAGAGGAAAAATTAGACAAAATCATGGTAAATCAGTCCTGGCGTAGTTCTTTTGATCAGGCGAGAGTTTGGAATCTAGGTTTTTTATCTTCAAATCATACTCCATTGAACACAAGAGTTCAGTACCTTCGTACCGGGGTTAGGCGGTTTCATTTAGAGAATGTATGGTTGCATCAGGATGATTGTAAAGAAGTAACAGTGAACAGTTGGAGTGGCACTGAAGATTCTATTCAACAGAAAGTTCTTAATTGTGGCAGTGCTTTATAGAGTTGCGTAAGCAATTTGTTGGTAATTTTCGAAAAAAGCTTGAGTTTTGCAGGAAGATGGAGGCTCTTTAAGGAAGGTTGTATAGCTTCTCTATTGGGGAATTTCAGAGGTACTAAAATAGTTATTATGAAACTCTTTGGAAAAAATTTTCTGGAAGCAGCGAGCTAAGCAACATTGGCTCAAAGATGGGGATGCGAATACAAGGTACTTTCATGCCTATGCAACTCAGCAAAAGAAAAAAAAATCTTTTTCTAAACTGAAAGATGATCATGGTAAATAGTGCTCTTCGGACGACTCCTAGTGGACTTGATTTTAAATTATTTTAATTCGATTTTTGCCTCTGCAGGTGGTGATGTGTGTAGCATGGTGGATTGTGTTGACAGTAAGGTGTCAAAGGAACAAAATTTATTCCTTGATTCTCCATTTTCAGCGGTGGAAGTGAAATTTGCTCTCTCTTTGACATGCATCCTGATAAGTCTCTGGGCTCGGATGGGATGAATCCTGCGTTTTATAAAAAACTGCTAGGATGTGGTGGGTTCTGATGTTATAAAGGCATGTCTTTATTATATGAATGAAGGTGTTTGCTTCCTGAGGGATTAAATGATACTCTGATTGTTTTTACTCAAAAAAAAAAAAAAAAGAAAGAGATTACAGTATGGGAGATTTAAGATCGATTGCGCTTTGTCATGTTCTCTACAAAGCGGTTGCTATGACATTGGGAAATAGATTGAAGACTATTTTACCCAGCTTTGTGTCTGAATCTCAATGTGCATTTGTTCCTGGTAGGTTAATATTTGACAATATTTTGATAGCCAATAAAATTATGCATTCTTTGAAATGAAAGAAACATGGTAATATGGGTATAGCAGCTCTTAAAATTGACATATCTAAGGCCTATGACCGTATGGAATGGGATCTTCTTCAAGTTATGCCTTGAAAGCTGGGATTTAGTATTCAGTGGATTAAGTTGGAGATGATGTGTGTTACGACGGTCCATTAGATTGTAGTTCAGGGTGGAAAGAAAATGGGTCCAATTATTTTGAAGAGAGGATTGCGTCAAGGTGATCCTCTATCACCTTATTTATTCATTCTTTGTGCAGAAGGTTTGACAGATTTACTCAAGCACAAGGAGTTGGAAGGCTTGCTTAATGGTTACAAGATAGTGCAGGGATCTCCTAGTGTGTCCCATTTATTCTTCGCTGATGACAGTATGCTTTTCTTTAAGGCTACTAATCAAGAAGTCATGGCTATAAAACAAGTCTTAAATACCTATGAGAAAGCCTCAGGTCAAGCCATTGATTTTCAAAAATCTTCTATGTTTTTCAATTCATGTCTCTAATAATGTGAAACTTGAATTATGTCATTTACTTAAAGTTAACTTAGGAGACGTGTATAGTCACTACCTTGGTCTTCCATCGGGCATTGGAAGAAGGAAAAGGTGTGAAACGAGCTCAAGGTTGGAAGAGAAAATTTTTATGTCATTCAGGCAAGGAAATTCTGCTGAAAATAGTAACTTAAGTTGTCCCTAATTTCACTATAAGCAGCTTTCTTCGTCCGGTTGATTTATGTGCAGAAATAGAAAAAATGCTTAGTCCTTTTTGGTGGGGGTAATGAGGGATCCAAGGAAGGGGGTATTCGGTGGTAGCTAAGGAAAATGATGGTATGGGATTCAGGAGAATGAGAGACTTTAATCTTGCTTTGTGAAGTAAGCATGGATGGCGGTTTTCAACTGATTCAAATGTTTTGGTTTCCAAGACATACAAAGCATGGTATTTCCTAATACTTCTTTTCTTGAAGCAAAGTTGCTACATTTGGCGGAGTATGTTGGCGGCTAAAGGGTTGATTAGAGAGCGTAGTCATTGGAGAGTTGGGGCTGGTTGGTCCATATAAGTGTTGAATGATTCCTGGTTGCTTAATACAAGTCAAGCAAGGTCTACTTCAGATCTTGTGGATGAGAATTTGAATGCTCAAGTTATTGGAGTTGATGTTAACAGGGGGAAAGTCTTGGAACAAGGAGCTGATTAATTCCATTTTCAACTCGAATGATTCAGATATCATTTTTCATATTCCATCGAGTTCCCAACACGTGGAAGATACGTGGTACTGGCTTCCTGAACAAAAATGTCAATATAGTGTCAAAAGTGCTATTATTTCAGTCATGGGTTTGCGTCAAGCAATGATAGTTCTGTTCTTGTTGGACTTTGGAGGAAGTTATGGCATCTTAAAGTGCTGGTAAAATTGAAGGATTGTGTTTGGCGGGCTGTTCAGAATTGCCTGCCAACTGTTGTTCTTTTGAAGCTTAAAAGAGTGGATATTGATGTCAGTTGCCCAGTTTGTAGAGGTAATATTGTAACTCCTTTCCACATTTTGGTATCCTGCCCTTTTGCAAATCATTGTTGGAATTCATCCTCAATTAGATATTGTAGGGGAGGATCTAATAGCATGCTTGAATGGTTGTACTTGATGTTTAATAATAAGGATGCAGAGCAATGTGGTATGGTGGTAATGATTTGTTGGGCTATCTAGAGAGCAAGAAACGAGCTGGTGTGAAAGGATATTAGTATGTTTATCCCTAAAATGTTGCGTATTGCAGATAAAGTATATGGTGAATGGCGAGCTGCCCAACTAAAAGGGTTGTAGGAATTCCCTGTTCTGGTTCTGAGCTTCATTCCACCAACAAATGGTTGAAACCTCCAGCTGGGTGGCGCAAACTTAACATAGATGCAACTATCTTTAATATTATGGGTAAAGTGGGACTGGGATAGTCTGTAGCGATCATTTTGGATCGATGGTATCTGCTAACTGTCTTGGTGGATGTTAGGTTTGATTCCTTTTTGGCCGAAGCTATGGGGTCAGCAAGGCCCTTAGTTGGATTAAGGTAAAGGGATGGTCGCATATTATTATGGAAATGGATGCGTAGATGGTTTTTCAATCTCTTCAAGGTAGTCGCTCCAATATTTCAGAGGTGGAAATTATGTCAGATGATTGCAAGTGCTTTGTTAAGAATTTTATTGAGGTTTCTTTGTAAGTTGTTTGGAGATCTGCCAATAGAACTGCTCAAATGTTGGCTAGAGTAGCTCATTCTTTGTCAGATTCTATGGAGTGAGATATTTCCACTCCAAATGTAATTTCTTACGATTTAATGAATTAATTTCATGTTCCCTTAAAAAAAAAAAGATACGATTGATAGTGTTTTGATAATTCAACAAAAAGGGAGTTTTTTCTATAATTGAGAAGTTTCTTAATCTGTCTGCATTATCTAAAAAGGACAATTAAAATGAAATGGAAGGAGTATAGTACAAATGCAATCATAGGCTAAAACTTCTATGTAGGATTTAACATGGATTTGAGAAATTCTGTAGCATTTACTTACAGTTAATGAAAAGAGATGGGTTCCTTAATTACTGCATTTACAGCATTCATCATCTCATTTGAAGTAAATCCATCATCCTTCATGTAAAACAAGTGCAACACTTTGATCATTTTCCAAAACAATTCTTTGCAGGGTTTTGGGATAATGCTATCCTTTTCCTGCAAAACTAGTCTTAACAGCCGTTTCCTCTCACTGCCGATTAAATCCTTTATCTTTCTTATTGCTGCTTCTTCAGTTACAAAACCAGTTCCATGAATCATGTTCAATGAGACAGCATTCAATTTCCCTTCTTTGGATTCTCTCTGCAATGTAACACTAAAAGATTAACCATTTGTATTAGACATGAGATCATGGATTTCTCTATTATTTCCAGTGAAAAAGAATCATCCACCTGAAAGCTTCTCCAATCATTGAGTAAACGCCCACACGTACTAAGAGCCTTGAATAGATCATGCAATTCAGGGTTTCTAACATCCTCCTCTGTAAGTTTAGGCCCAAGAAAATACAAAGTTGGAAGGACAATTGGTCCTAAAGCAAATGATACATATCCATTATCCATATATTCATCAAGTGTAGGTATCAACTTGCGTTTCAACCATAGAGTTTCTGTAAACATTGCCTTCAGCAAATCGAACCACTGCAATACAGAGATAAGTCAGATCATCTCTAGTTTAGAGAATGGCTAGTGTATGAGCTCCCATGTCAGAGGAGTTTCGGCATGGATCAAATAATATGAATTATAAACCTGTCAGATTAGTTATAGTAATTCCAGAAATATAAAAATTGTCACTACTGTTGCCAAAACTTCATTACGTTACGTAGAGACAAGCATATAATTTGATGCAAGGGATTTTATCTCACAATTTTGATAATATAACTTGTCACCCTACGTCCTTGCCATGTGAATGCTTTGTCTCCAATCTCACAAATGGTACTGTGAAGTGCTGAAAATAGGATCTCTACTTGCTCAGAACAAAAGTTAGTGCTCCCATCCACATCCCACCTGTGTTTTATTTTCTATAAACCATGTTTTTGAATAGGAGATAACGATCTAGACTGAGGAAGAAAAGGAGGAAAGGACATACTTTTCAATCAATTGGATAAGGTTTACCAGTTCCTCTTCAGAACCTCCAACATCAAAGAAGTCATCAATAACAGTAGTAAGCACAGCATTCTTTGCCCATGACATACGGGCATCAGATAGTTCAGGAGCAAAGAGGCTAGCTGCAATAGAGAAGTAACAATAGCCCAACTTCTGCCTAGCAAACTTTAGCTTGTCCAATCTTTTCTCCAAAACCCACCTGTCAAAACATCACATAATAAATACAGAAGTGATCACTACAAGTTAGTGAATTTCACATTATGACCATGATTAGTGAATTTCATACTATGATCATGATTAGTGAATTTCAATACTACCATAATACCCAAGGTCAAGTGTTAGACAATAGTAACAAAAAGAGCAGCGCTTGTTCAGCTGACCATCTTTTCATTAAATTTCACTTTCCCTTATCTCTGTAAATGTCAAAAATTGACCTTGCTGTCATGAACATTTGAGCAACCGCATATCCAAGTATATAAGAATATGTACCTCCCAAGAAGTTCAAGTTCTTCACGATGCATTGATTGGCAGATGTTGAAGTCTTCTACCGCCAGTTTAAGAAAATGTTCATTCTCAATGTTTGAACAACTAGCATATGAAGATACGAAAGTAAGCATACTGAGAAGCAAGCAATACATACAGTTTTCTACCTCAATTAAAATTTTTCTTGAAAAATATTTTGAGAAAATGCAAAAAAAAAAAAAAAAGGAAAATACAATTGAAGTATACCGATATGAGGTTTTTAAAACCCTAGTTCCATCTAAACTATAATGCTCTATGCTCCTCCTGTTAGCTAACCGTTCCAAATCTGCATAATATGGAAAATTGAGAGCATCATGCACCTGAAATAATGAAAGGCAGCTAAGTTAGGGGACCAAAAATGGACTGCTTAGGAGCTGCCTGAGGGACTTAACTATTACCAAGTCACAAATAAGACACTACCTCTGCAGTAAATTGTTTATTGAGTCTGTCAGCATGAATCAAACCACTGGATATTTCCTGTTTCAGGAAATGGTTGGTCCATGAATCTTGTTTTTCCAGAAGTGATTCATCTGGATAAATTATCTGTGAAGCCTTGTATAACTCTAAGGCAGCCCTTGTGTCCTTAAGATATCCTTCAAGGGAATTGGAGAAGCATTCCTCAGTACATCGAGCAAATATTTCTGCACCACATGCTAAACTGATTATAACTTTACTGATAAAAAGACATTTTTGAAATATCCGAACACCAACTCTTCTATCTCAACAAGATACCTGAAGAAACATCATATCCATTGAGACGTAATAATCGAAATGTCATCGCACAGGTAGTACAATCTAGAAATATCTCTTCGTTCCCCTGCAGCCAGTATCTGTTTGCCAATTCATGGTTTCCAATAATAACAAAAGCCCAAATTACTTAAAAATTCCAAAAGGTACTTCTTTTGTTTTTAAATTTTGGCCACACTTCATAATTTTAAGAACTTGCCATGACCAATTTTAGATGTTACTGAAACCATCTGTAGAATTCTGTCAGTAAGAACTGCCAAAGTCTAATAATGAATTTACTGGAGGTAAGAAGAATATGATGAATTACTTCTGTCAAATACATGTCAAACACAAGACGAATTTTATTGATAGAACCCTAGAGGTGGATAAAATTATATAATTTAGAATTGATCACAACCTCTTCAAGAAAATTTGTACACAGCCTAAATAAAACCAGTTAGATCAAGCAAGAATTTTAACAAATTTGATGATAAAATTCAACTCTTTACAATGTCACTTCCACAGACCAAATATAACATAATTGTATTTGCTGTGCAAAGTGCATGTGGAATGTTACCTGTATGTTTCATCCAGTACAATTTTTATTTCCTTCCTGAAATGTCTATCAATTCCCAACCTTACAAGAGTATCAACCATAAAAAGACGAGCATACATATCCGAAGGATAAATGGTTGGAACTGAAGAGATCAATGGAAGTCATTAGTCAAAAACTAGAAAGGTATTGCATACGTAGTTATATGTAGTGTTGTATGTGTGGACCTGCATTTCCAAATTTCTCTAAGATGGATCGCAGGTAATGAAGGCAATCAGCATTCTGAAGATGATGAAAAGCAGCAGCAGTGGTGGATGGTGAGTTGAACAGTGACCCATTCTTTCTTTGATATTTCATGACCATTTTCCAATCCTGTAATTTTCCAATTCCTTCTGAAACATATGCTATGTAGGCTTCCCTTCCCTCTGTGTTGTTGCCACAGCCGCTAGACACAAACCACATGAAAATAAGAACTTTCCAGTGTCTTAAATTATAAGTGCTTTAAAAATGAATACACATTTCTTTTGACAGAAGTTAAACATGGTTCCATTAGTTAAAAAAAAAAAAAAAAGAGAGAGAGTTTAAATTTGCAATTTTTTGGCTTTCAAGAAATGAAGCCTATTTTACCTTAGTCTCAAAAATTACTAAATTACTTACCAAACAAGTGATCAGCCAATCTAAATTTTAACAAGGCTGGGTGAGCTTGAGCAGCCTCACATTTATGATTGTAGAAATAGATCCAAAAAATATCTTGCATACTGATTTTGAAAAGAAACTTTATCAACATAATGTAAGCAAATTTTAAGCATCAGAACAAGTATACCTTCTAAGCTCCAAATCTCTCCTGCAGAGCATTGCATCAATATATTCCAATCTCAAAGGCAGATTCAAAGCCAAATCTTTAGCATGCTCAAGCATACCGGGAAATATTATATCAAATCCAATTGGCGTGTGTTGCTTCTCATCAGTTAATGAAGTAGAATTCAACTCTATGAATTGCAGGCCTGCAATAAAAGAAAAAATATTTATCACTTCGCATTTATGGTGAAATTGTGAATTAAAAATATATATATACCTTTGTTGATTTGTTTTTCACCAAAACCCCATTGCTTTAACGCAAGGATGCAAGCTAATGTAGAAGAGAGAGTATCCTTAACTAATAATGGATGGTGATGAGATAGACCCCAAGAGCCATCGCTGAGTTGGTTATCAACTATCCACTTTGAGCACTCAGGAAAACAAGGAACTTCTAAGGAATTTGGAGATGGGATCAGAGCAACCCAAGCAGTGTCATATGAAGAAACTGAAACTTCAATCTTATCAAACATCTTTTTAATTCTGTCTTTGGTGCAATCAAACCACTAAATGAATCAAAAGTAGCAAAACTTGTAAGATAGTCACTTTCCTAATACAAGAACCTAAAAGGAATAATATCAATGGATGGTAGGTTCAGAATCAGATACCTGAATTGCTGTATTGACTTCTGTGACTAATTCTGATCGGTCTCTCAAATTTGCTTTTGAAAGAATATTAGGCACATAAAACAAAAAGCCAATAAAGATTATCCATGATGTGTTGCTTACACAATTTGAACTTGAAAAATCATCAATAGAAAACACCAGTGTTGTTAATTACTTTGAGAAAATTAAGAAATACATATTATTTATGTGTAAAATTGCATGTCAATTTTTTCAATGATTTGATAGATCTTGCTCACTGTTACATTACCAGCTCAAAACAAATAAACAACCAAAAAAAAAAAAACTCAGAAAAGAAAAAATAATCATAAAAAAAAACTTAACATGAACTATTTTCACATTGAAATGCATTCAAGGCTAGGCAACATGCATTCTCACGATGCCAATGGAGGTTCTCATTGTCTTTGCACTTGTCCATTTAACCATTTCTACCAGAGAATCTAGCTTCTCTTAATATTGCAAGTAGTGATTTTATGGCTGCTCACCTCATTGTAAACTATAATTCTACTATTTTCTATTGTCTACTATGGATATATCCTCATCAAGAATATCATTTCATGGACCAAGTTTGATAGCTCATTTGCATAGTTTAGCTTAAATTTTAGATATTCAACAACCAAATAGAACTTGAAAAGAAGCCACTGTTAAAATATATTTATTTTGGTCATTTAGTGTTTGAAAAAAAAAAAAAAAAAGATTGTCACAAGAAGAGAAAATCATAAAAACTGATTTTTTTTTTTCAACCCGTTTATCAAGATATAATTTTTATTATATAGAAACAAAAAAATGAAAAATTAGAAACGATATTTATTGTATAATATTATAATATTTTTATTTTCATTTTCACTTTTCCTAAGAAGTGTGACTGTGACTACAAGGTTACGTAATTTTTTACATGTCAACACAAAAATATCAATAACCTGAAAAAGGAAGCAAAAATTCAGACTTGTCTTCTATGCTCAACCGTACCTTAAAAAAATAAGGATACCTACCCTTGTTTTAGTATAAAAAATCATTTATTTTCTAGCATTTAAACCCCTGCATATTATACCTCTATCAAAGGCTAGTATGCCTAATCTGTAATTTTTTTTTTCATGAATCTGATATTAAAAAGGTATTACATAAGCAAAAGAAAAAGTGCATATTGGTGATGAAAATTTTAAAATATATAATTAGTTAGCTATATGTCAATTACGGCTATATTTTTTTTTTGTCCAATCATCTCTAACTAGAAAATTACTTTCTTCTGGGTCTTTCCCATCTAAAATTTCTCAACTTGTAATTATTTTTTTTAAAGATTTTACTGTTTAGAGTGCCTTTTTTACATTATTTTATTTATTTATTAGTTTGCCGAGAATTTTCCAAATAAAATATTTGTCCTATCCCTAACCAGAAAAGATAATTCCTATATATAAAAACATTCCCAGGAACAACACATGCCCAACATGCATTAGTCTGAGATGAAAATGATCAGACACACAAGCGATTGAAAAGAATGATCAAGATCCAATAAAAATAAGAAAGTAGAAAGAAAGAGAACCTGAAATGGAAAAAGAATTGAAGAAACTGGAGGAGCTATAAGAAGACATGGCTTGACTGTAATCTGCTGCAAGTAATGTGCAAAAGATAATGTTTTATTCAAGTGGTGGAGAGAACAGCGAAACAAACTTTACTATTTATACCAGAAAGAAACTTGACAAGTGGGACCCCTTCATGGAATCAAAGGGTTCCAAGATACGCTTACATAAACTTCCGCTCAACAACAAAACATCCATGTTACCAAATGCCTTTGCTTTTTGCTACCTCTTTGATTTTTAGGTGATAATATTACCTTTTAAGGATATATAAATATTGTGTTAATTTCTTTTCTTATGTCTTTATATTTTTCCTCTTAATTTTTTATATCTTTTTTATGATATTATGAAAAATTAATAATTTCAATTGTATATAATTTTTTTTAAAGTCAAAATCAAGATAAAAATAATTTAAATAAATTTGGTTCAATTTAAGAATAAAGTATTTATATTCTAAAAAAAATAAGTATTTCTTTATATAGATTTTAGTTTGAAAAAAGATAGTCAATGATTTTTATTTTGATAGATATAAAAGGTAATTACTTTTGAAGATAATAAAAAGGACAAAAATATTAATTGATAAATTAAGAAAATTAATTACTGTCGCAAATATCACTGCCTAATTTAACTCTGCCAAATATGAAATAAGAAAAATTATAACTTTTGAAAACTATAAATAATTAAAGTTGAAAAGCAAATAAAAAAAATAAGTTATATCTATTTGAGTAATTAAAACTGCAATTGATTTATTTTGTATATTAGTTTTCATGTAATATTATATTTATATATATAATTCATATAAAACTAAGGGATAAGTACACATTTAATTAATTCGGAGTCTCTAATATTTTTCTTGACACTTCATTCACTGTGTTTTTCTTTGTTAATCATTTTAGTGGCATTTGCCCTGACACCGTTATTTTTGTTTACGTGAATTTTTAATTTTTTTCATCATGACTACGACGTGACCCTCTGGTATCATGCCATGTGTCATTGTAAAAATTATAACTTTTTTTATTTGCATTTATATATCGTTACATTACTACCACATTCCAGTTGGGATTATCTTTGATTTCCTCTAAAAACTTCTCAGCTAAATATTTAAAATTCATAATGTAATTGTTCCAATCCCTAGAGCATTTGTGATCAGGTATGAATGTCTTGATTTAGAATATAGTAGTATCACCAATTACAGAATCATACACCTTAAAACCACATTTATTCTTGTAAACTGCTGTTATTCTTTTTGAAGAGTTCATGGTCAAATAATATTGGAAATCTCTATCACTTCCCATTCCCTCAACTTTTTTATATATCTTGAAATTTGTAAATTTCATCCCTTTGCATAACTATGTATGTTTAATTTTTAATCAAAATCTAAATATCTCTCATTAGCATCATCACTGCCCTTCAAACTATGTAGATTATCACTATCTACCATATCCTCATAAAATTCAACATAATCATCTTCATTTAAGTCAGCATCCAATTCTGCCTCTGCACTATAAGCACCTATATTTTTTGCTTCCTTATCAACTTCAGGCCCTCTAGAGATGACATTATTAAATATGTCATCATCACTTCCCTTCAAATCATTATATAGCCAACTAGGCTCATTCAAACTAAAATCATTATCATATGAGCTTTCATTCTCTTCTTCTGTTGGTATATAATCTATTTCTGAATCACTACCTTTCACATCATTGCCTTCCAAATCATCACTGCCCTCCACTTCACCATTGCCTCTATATCATCACTTCCCTCCACTTCACCACTGCCCTCTACTTTCTCATTACTATCATCACCGCCCTTCACATCATCATTTGCCTCCTCATTGTTAATGCCCACCACAATTTCATTTCGCAACACAATCTCATTTCCCACCACATTATCATTACCATTACCCTCCATATTATCATTTTCATTCACATTCTCATTGCCACTGACATACTTACTTACATTATCATCTTCACCCTCTACATTATTTATTTCAATATCACTTAACCCCTTTGTCCCATAATTAAGCCCCTCTTCTCATCAAATACAATATTTGTTGCATCCATAGCTATTGGCCCTTCATCTTCAATAAAGTATAGATCAATCATTCTGAAACCCTCATTATACATCAGCATGTTATTTATATTTTTGTCATCTTTTACTTCCTCAAATGAAATAGGACCATTTAAGCAACATATCTTATACCAAACTCTACATCTTTTTTCATCTCTTAGTAACCATCATGATGAAAACGCAAGTCAACTGCCATTTCCCTGAAAATTAAGCACAAATTAACGAATTATATATTGAAAAGAATACTAATAACTGAAGAATGAAAAATATACATAACCCGTTACAAAAAGCTACTATGGAAAGACCCAATACAATAACCCGCCTAAAAATAGCACCAATAATACCCAAACCCATTTTCCACAATCATAGCCGAATCGAATACAAATACCCCATGTAAAAAAAACTTTGTTACATACCTTGCCCCTCAAGAAAGTTGTTTATTTTTTTATATATCTTCTGGTCATATAGAAGATAACTTTGTTGAACCTTCACTTCTGTTCAAAATTACTCAAACCCAATATAATCAACTTATATATTCTTCAATTTCTCTTCGATCTTATCAAATTAAATCTGTTTATTTGTAAACAAACAACAAAAATTTGCAAAAGAAGGGAAAATTTTGCGCCTAGAACTTTTGATGATTTGGGAATTTTGGATATCAATTGAAAATAATTACTAACGGGTAAAAATGACAGTTCATTTTTATTTCAGAAGAGGGATAGTTTTTATAGTGACACGTGGTGTGATACTAGAGGGTCACGTGGCAGCCACAATGGAAAATAAAAAAATTCATATAAGAAAAAATAACAGCGTTAGGGCAAATGTCGACTAACAGAAGAAATCACAGTCACTGAAGTGTCAAGAAAAATACCACATAAAACGCTAAACCACATGGTACATACGTGTACTTACCCCTAAAAATAAAACTATTAACTAAAAAATTGACAAATAAAATTTTTAATTTTTTTAGGAATAAAAGTAAAATCTTTTATTACCTAAAGAAATAGATATTTTTAAATAAACAAAAAAGTATGTTATGCATAACCTATTTTTCAAAGAATTATTCATAAATTCCTAAATCTAAAAAAATATTAATAATCAAA
This sequence comes from Aleurites moluccanus, assembly GCA_948193065.1. NCBI lineage: Eukaryota > Viridiplantae > Streptophyta > Magnoliopsida > Malpighiales > Euphorbiaceae > Aleurites > Aleurites moluccanus. Next base: position 9,374 of record CANXYC010076184.1, on the reverse strand, counting down.
ATTTAATTTACTTTTTACATAAAATACTTAAGAAAAAAAAAATGTTCAATGTTTTATAATATAAGAAAAAAAAAAACTATATAGTGTTGATAATATAGTCTTTTGTCACTTAAAAAGTTATCTAATATGGGTTGAGAGAGGCTGATGTGTTTTTGGGGGCTGATGTGCCAAAAACACATCAGCCCCTATCGTGTAAGCTTTTTAAAGGCCAAAAATTTTTTGTAAAATTTTTTAAAAATCATAATATTATAGTATTTTTTTATAATGAATCCAATGACATATTTTTTGTACAAAATAAAAATTAAATGGATCTAAAAATATATATTAGAAATATATTAAATCTAGACCATTAGATTTTAACGGTCTAGATTTAATACACTTATATTGTATTTTTTGAATCCATTTGATTTTTATTTTGTACAAAAAATATGTTATTAGATTTGTTATAAAAAATACTATAATATTATAATTTTTAAGAAATTTTACAAAAATTTTTTGGCCTCTAAAAAGCCTACATAGTAGAGGCTGATGTATTTTTAGCATATCAACCCCCCTCAACCCATCTAATATCATAGTTTTATTTACATTAATGTTAATAGTGTGCTTAAACTATTGCTATGGGAAAAAAATATTTACCCTAGTATATTCTTTAAACAATTTTTTTTTTTATGGCTAAAGTCATTCCCAACAGTACTTTCTATTTTGCTTTTTATCATATTATATATAATTCAATTTTTTTATTTTAATTTTTCTTGAAAATCATGTATATTCCAACAACGGACGCAGTGAGGAAGCGGATAAATAAGGCTAGAACATGACTACGCCTTAAATTTCTTTGAGTTCATAAGAAAAATAATTTTTGGAGTCCACCAGAAATAAATAGTATTGAAAATCTTATTAATAATGAGATATTCCTAAATTATTACATAATAAGTCTATTTACAAGAGCATCAAATACTAATTAGAAACTAATAAAATTATTAAATGTGAATTCTAACTATTTAAGAATTACTTAAAAAATAAGAAAATTAAATCTAATCTAATTAGGAAATTATATAAGTATAGTAAATTTAATATAAATAGGAATTAGATAAGTACAATTAAAATATTTACACAAATAAATAATTATCACCATATCATACTCCTCCTTTTAAAAAAATCTTGATCTTGAGTTTATAGATTGAAATTAAAATCTTCCATACCGAATAAATAAATATTTTGAATACACTGATGTCTTAATGTGACAACTTCTAAATAAAATTTTTATTTGAAATTTTAATTGATTTAGAGTAAAATTAAAATTATTAGTCCCAAAAAAATTAATCTTTTGAAACTCAATAGAATCATAGGACATGTGGGTTATGAACTCACTTTGAAATTGATTACCAAAATTCTCACTCTTATTTCTTTCTATATTCTCTTCAATTGCATGCTTCTCAAAAATCTCAATTCTTTCTTCTTCTTCTTTAATTGCTTCAACATCAATCTCTCTTTTTTGTTTCTCAATAATTGCTTCAACTTGTGAATCTTGTATATTTTTTTTCTTTGATTTCAGATTCTTGAATATTAAGAATTTCACAAACTTTCACCTCACTTGGTACATAAGTAAAAACTGAATATTTTTGTCCATAATTAATATCTAAACTCACAAATTCAGTTTCACTCTTGATAAACTAAATTTCATTTTTTTTACAAAAATTTATGGGATTAATATGAAAATAAATTTTCAACTTCTCATAATATCTATTTAACTTCTTATTTAAATCATAAAGCACATAACAATCATCATAAAATCCATCGACTAATAATTCTTCTATTTTTATCTATGAACGAATTTTACCATATATTTTTTTATAAACAACCCACCATTCCAAAGCAGCATCTTTTAGTTTCCAAGAAGCAAGTCTAATTTTTTCTTTTCCGTGAATATCATGATAATCAAAATATACTTCCAAATAAAATAATCATTTTATAAATACTTTTTCAAAAAAATTACCATCAAAATAAGAAATATTTTTCCAATTAGAAACGTCTTTACGAATAGATTGATTATAAGTGCAAGATCTATCATATCTACAATTTCGAAAATAAGAATTATTTTCTAAACAGAGAGTCTGCCCTTCGTGATCACCATCAACAAAGAGGTTACTTCGAATTCTGTAGATTATCATCGAGGAGACAAACCTTAGTGTAACACCCTAGAATATACTATAAATATCAGGGAATTTTTTTTCGATTTTGACCATAAACAATTATAGGACTTTACCAACACAACAAGCCAATTCTACAACAAATATAGGAATGTTAAAACCCTAACAAGTGAACAACTATAAGATCAATAGGATGCTAAGAGATGATAAGAAGAAAGCATGGAAAATTGAATCAAAGTGAAGGAAAACCAAAGGGTAGCAAAATCATAAATAAGTGAAAAAGTCAAGGGTAAAATGAAAATTTCCTATCCAAGTTCATATTCATACTCTAGGACAGTATTAAATAAAAAAGCAGACAAAAATAATCCAAATCACTCCCCACTTTTCAGTGTTGAAACTAAATGTATTTTTCTATATTTTTCATTTTAATTTTCTAACCATTCTTTATCAAATAACTTTTAAATTTCTATAAACCCTAAAATTCATCCATAAACCCTAAATTACACCTATAAACCCTAATTTATCAAATTTCTTATTTCGTTTTAAGGTAAAATAAATAGGATAAGTTAAAGAAAGATTAATAATATATTAAAATTTTCCATATACTTAAAATTAATCAAAATAAAGAATGACATTACTGTAAATAAGAAAATTATACAAGGGCAAAATGAAAAATCCATTATGTAATGGGTTCCACTTTTAAATATCTAAAAAATCCTAGAAAGCTCTAATTTTATTCCATTTTCTTCTTCCTATTGGGTAGTGGCTAAATCCCTTCAAGCAATTCCTCTCAAAATTTTACTTTCATATTTAATCTAAAGTTCCAACTGTAATAACCCGATATGTTTTCTATATACAATTATTGAAAGAGTTTTGAAAACTCCAACCGAGCAATGCTTAGTAAAAGATTTTTAATAAATTGTAGGAAAATCTAAATAGTGATTTTCTTTTTCCTATGTCAACCTAAGAGATTAATGATTAAAATAAAAATATGTTCAAGACATTAGAACCATTATAGAGTGCTTAATAATGAAATAGAAATAAATAGAGTGAAATAAATATAAGCAAAATGACAAAATTATAACAATTAGTAAAGTGAAGATTAATTGGCTTAATTAAATACAATTAAAAAGTCACAAAAATCAATCTTGGAGGCTTGGAATGGCCGGCCATATGGAGAGTTCCATCACTAAGTCTTCTTTATCACAAGTCAAGTTCCTCCATTTGTATAAATTATTTGCTACAAAATAACAAAATTAATTTAATTAGGAATTATGACATCACCTTTCTTATGTCATAATTTCATTGAATTTTTTCTTTTAATTATTTATCTATTCATCTATTGGCTCAAAAATGAAATGAAAATTTATATAATAAAATGAAAGGAAAATTTGTGCTCATCATGGAGTGGTAGTCGAACCTCTCAACCAATTCTCCCTCCCAAAATTCTTCAACTTCAAACCTCCAAATCTCTTCTTTCTCTCATTCAATTAAGGTAGCTTTAACTCTAAAATAGTGTGGTGATGGAAGTAAAGGGTTTGTAAAGTTGAGGAATGAAAGGAAGCAAGATAAAAGTGGCGTTCTTGTAGTGGAATTCATAGGAGTTAGAGAAGTTCAACCAAAACAAGGTAAATACCTTAATCTCCTCTAGCTATTCCTTTGTTTAATTTACAAATAAAATTATTATCTATATGAACTAATAGAAAGCTGAACTAGGGTTTTGGTAGAAGTATGATATACTGGAATTTTTAAATAAATAAATTAATAGAAGTTAGAATGAAGTAAGAAAAGCATATATGTAGTAGAGTAGTTCTGAAATTTTGAAAATAGTAAAAATCCCGAGACTGAATATAATTTTAGAGCAGCCATTTCGTGACCTTAATGAAGTCATTTGAAAATGCTCAAATATAAAAGTTGTACTTTATATCTTAACTAAGTGTTCCTGAAAAATCTCTGCAAAATATCAAGTAACTTAAGAGATATGTGAACCTAAGTGCTACTGACTTAGAACCGAACTCATAACTAAACTTAGAAATATGTAACCCCTGCATTCTCTAAATTTGAAACCCTTACTATTTGAATTAGAAAAACCTCAAAACACAAACATTGTTCCTTTGCATCTTAGCTAAAATCTTGTGAAAACATAATAAGATTCGAATTTGTATAGAGAGAGTTACAATAGAAACAATACAGTATGTCAGATGGAATTTTTAGGGTAGTTGGCAAGATTGCAGGGTGAAGTTTGAAAATTCACTATAAATTTTGTAACACCCATAACTACCTAATTTTTGGATATTTTTGAATCCTATATGTCTAGTTTCATTAGGAAAAAATAATTAGAACAATTGGATAAGTAAAACTCCAAATGTAGCCATTTTAGTCAAGGCTGCTAGAAGTGAAAATTGAGGAAAACTAAAATAGAATGGAAGAATTATAAGGGAATTCTTGCATTAAGTTTATTTAATATAAATGTGTCATGAATAGAACCCTAAATTGAATCTTTATGTGTTATAGCTTCAAAGAATAAAGGGAATGAAAAGGATGATGAAGAGCAACCCTTTTGCTTGGAGGAGTTTCCTTTTACTTTTTGATTATCAAGGTAAGTAACAGATATACATGTTGGCCCCTTGGGCTTAATATTGATTTTGATGATAACAAAATAATATAAATGTGTTATTTGAGCTAAAAATTTTGTTCAGTTTGTTAAGGCATAAGAAATCATGACCATTGCTTAATTATAGGTTAAACACATAAGGCTTAATGGAGTGCACTTGTAAAAGTCTGAATTTATGCCAAATTATATATAAATAGGGAGAAGCTAACAGGTCAAGCCATATATGGATGGAAAAATATGGATATCTTGTTTAAGGAACAAAAATTGGATTGAGCATTAGACATTGAAAAATGAAGATATGAATTTTTGAATAAATTATGCTCAAGCTGACAGACTAGGACAAAATTAAAAGGGTAATTTGTAAACCTTTCTGGGAATTATAAAAGAAGAATTTGGGCATGCCATTATACATAATTAAATCTCTAGAAGTCTACTTTAATATGGAAAAAGAATCAATTGATTTTGAGCTCTATATAAGAAGAAAATGAAGAATTAGTGAAGCATGCTCAAATTGTCTTACAGATTAGAGCAATAAAATGTTATGATTTTTTTAAGATATCAAGATGGATGATTTAGGAGTTGTGATAAACTACAAAGTTGTATTATACATCTTAGTTTTTAACAAGAAAAAAATAGTATATGATTTGGAGTTATACTTGAGATATGAAGAAAACAAGTCGCGGGTGTGACACTAAGGGTCACAGGCGTGACGTTTCTTCAAAAAAGTCCAGTAGCAAAATGCCACTTTAGTCGTGGGTGCAACTCAGGTGTTTTAACAAAAAGTAGCAAAATGACAAAAAAATAGCTGTTGGAAAGGGTTGTAATAGCTATATTTTGGATCCTAACGTCATATTTGATGTTGGGCTATAAATACAAGTTGTTTTGAAGTTTAAGAAGGTTAGGAAATAAGAGAACAACAATTGAAATCATCGAATTAAGATTTTGCATTAAAATCATTATTATATATGACTTAGAGAGCCTATATTTGTAAAACATCAATTTGTGAGCTTTAAATTGTAAAATTCTTGAGTTCATTAAGACTTATTGATTATTTGAGAGTTGGGTAAACTTTAGGGAAATTCTTTCTCTTCTTCTTTTGTATTTCTTTAAGGGTTTGAGTGTGATCCAAATAGGAAAACTATTGTAAAGGTTTGAGTGTGAACTTGTAAAGGTTTGAGTGTGAACTTGTAAAATACTTGGGTTTGATCTTGTACCCGTATAAGGATCGGTTAAGGGAACTCTTAAGTGTGATCTTGAGGAGTGGATATAGGCAAGGTTGCCGAAGCATTATAAATCCTTGTGTTCTTTCTTCTTCCCTTTCTTTCCTTCAATTAAACTTTTAATTTGTTATTAATTCTGCAATCAACCAATTCACTCCCCCTCTTGGTTGCCAAAGGGACTTAACAATACATCTTTCTTCAATTGAGCCTACATTGTTTTTTAATTATCCAAGTTTATTTCCTTTGCCTTGATCCCACCTTATGTGTCCCAAATATATTTTCATTGTTAATAATTGCTTTCTAATTCATTAATTGCCCTTTTTCAATGCCTTAATTTTTGTCTAAGTTAAATACTACATTCTTTGATATGTTCTTAATTGATAACAATTCATATTGATCTTGATACATTATTGTTATATTGCATCCTTATTGTGAATCATATACCATATAAATATTGTTAATAGCCATTGAAATCATTTTATTCGTTATGGACCAAACATCTTCTTTGTTATACTTTGTTTAATTATTATTTCTTTTTGAATTGCCATTATGTAGCCGAACCCTTATTATTTATTATTCAATAATTATTTGAATCACCATTGCTATTTTCTTTGCTTATAAACTTCATATAAATGAACATTTCATTAATTATTAACATTGATATTGATGCATCCTATATGTGATCAATGACATACTACTTTCCTGATGGAGTAGTATTTTTACATCAGGCATTGTGCACAATGTTTCAGTGATCCTTAGCTAGTGAAAGGTGGTCCCAGCCATATGGTCGGATCAACGACTTCAGTGAGACATATTATCAAGATATGTAGCCTCTATCTATATTTCAATGGATTTTGCTATCTGTTATTATTATATGAGCATTTGGCTCAACATATTGATATTGGAGTATTTGGCTCAACATACTTGTTTGACATAAGTTTTATGTGATTAATTACCCTTCTAATTATATTAATTCATTGAGTACCATTTTGACATATTACTACCCTGATTGGATTCCAGTGGCTATACTCCTGGAGGTATATTTATTTATCTTTCTTACGCCTTAACCTCACCAGGGAGGTGTTATATATGTTATTCACTGAGTATTATCTCACCTTTATGTTTATTCCCATAGTGTTCCATGGTTCATAATTGTTGGATTGTAGTACTATTTTGGTATATGTAAGTTACAACGATTCTAACTTATTGTAAATATACAGTGCACTATAATTAGTGAAAGTGGATAATGTTTTATGAATTGCTATATTGAAGTATTGTGATATTGATTGATATATGTGTAGATTCAGGGGTTAAAGATGGAAGTTTAGAAAAGTCATTTCTTCTGCAGGTTGTGTTATTGTTATTGTTGAAGAGAGGAACATGGGTCCCGGGTATAAGCATGAATTTATGAGGAAGTTATGATAAAATTTATGTAAAATTTATTGCATTGGGTTCTACAGGTTTAGGGGGCCTTACGCTTACCTATACCCTAGAACTGTCGCATTTCTCAAAGTGTGGGACGTGACACCAATAAACAATCAAGTCTTAAGATGAGATGGGATTAAAGAAAGCTTATGGATGGGTTTATGTTGAACAAAGAGGCAAAGAAGTTGAATTAAGGTTTCCATAATCAAGGTGAGTAGTGAATATATTCTTTTTTCTTGTGTTTATCCTTTGATATGCTTGAAACTTCATTATTTCCTTTGGTTTTCATTTAGCCAAACCATATAAAGCCATCCTCCTTTGATTTATTGTGTTGGTCATACCTAAGGCATGGGATAAATCTTGTGTTTTTTTTATTATTTCCACTAATAATTCATGTTACTTCTTGTAATACCCTATAAAATTAATAACTTACATGCATGAATTAGTTCTCAGTTTGTAGTTCATAAGTCTTGAAATGATGAAAAATAATTTTAGAGACAGTTAGAAAGCGAACTTGTTACTTTTCCGGAAAGCGGCGGTGTCGGGAATATTGCCGAGAAATTAGCAGTCCGGTCAACAGAAAAATTTCTGAAGTTGACCAGGAGATAAAAGATCATCATAATGCATGTGTAATTTTCGTAAAAAGAAAGAAGTGAAAATCATTTAGGAACACTGAAAAAGTAACTAATAGCAAAATTGTAAATAAATAAAAGTTTAAAGTGAATAGTAGAAATGGGTTCATCGAGATTACAGAATGACTCCGAAACTATTTTTATAAATAAGTATAAATTAAAATAAGCTTATTGACTTCCCACTTTAAATTCCAAATCCTGACAGAATGGACAGAATAAATTACAGAAAATTTTAAATCAAAATGTGATATATGGAAGTTTGGGGAGTTAGTTGTAATTTATCAAATGGAATTTTCTATTTATTCAATACTTAGAACATTTGGCTTCATCTTCTTTTTTCTTCTTAGTTGGACGAACCATCCTAGCCCAATTTCTTCTTCATTCTTTATCAATTTTCTTAAGCAAATCATAAAAAAGTTGAGTGCAAACCTGGTTGTATCTATTACCACCATTAATTTGCAAGGAGGAGCAAAGGAATTCAAGGATTGTTTGAAGGGAGGTTTCGGTCACTACACACCATTTAGGTAAGGATGTGTTTTGTTTGATTTTATTGATTAATTAGATGTTATTTAGGTTGAATTTGATAGGTTTGTAGTTAGATTGCATTAATTGATGCTAATTGATAGGAATGCCCAATTTTATCTAGCTAATTGAAGTTGTAAGAAAGGGTTTGATGATTTAGTATTAGATTTTGCTAATGGATATTAGAATATGTCAATTGGATGTGAATAGGCAACTAATTGATGATTTATTTGATGTAGAACACAATTGTTGACAAAGGTGTGCCATATAGCTCAATTGGTGATTTTGGTTGGAAAGCTATTGTTCAAAGCTATTTGAAGCATTAGGTGAGTCTAATATGCATCTAATTACATGTCAAATATGTTAGAATTGAAATTGGAATCCTTGTCTTGAAGTTGAGTTTTGTCCGAATGCATGGTACTATTCGCCATGCCTTATTTTTGCTTATTTTCTTCATGATTTCCATAGCCAATTTGACCTCATTTGATGATGTTTATTATTATTTCTTTGATGCCTATACAATTATTGACAATGTAGCTTGATATTGATTGAATTGGACAAGTCAATTTTGCACCCTAACCTAACCTATTGGCTTGCCATTATATGCCCACCATGTGTTTGATGAAATACCTAGTTCATTTGCCTTTGGCCTATTGCTTTGTATTCCATAGACCTACCATTTGAATGCCATTGTCCCCAGCAATGTTGTCATGCCAATTGGCCCGCCAATTTTCCTTTGCCGAACTAACTTTTATTCCATACCTTTGTTGTTTACCATACCGCTTATCGTTGATTGTACATAGTTTATTGC
>CANXYC010076165.1:0-20614 GCA_948193065.1 Aleurites moluccanus | reverse complement strand
TTATATATATATATATATACACGATGAAAATAAATATAATATAATTATAATTAAATTAAAAATTTATATAATTTATATTTTTTATATTGTCAATTTAATCACATTAAATTAAAAATTATATATATTAAATTATGAACATTCACTTACTTAAACATATATTCACGCAATAAAATAATATGTAATAAAGTCATAATTTTGACGTTAGGTAGATTTTGACGTGAGGTAAAATTGAAAAAAAAAATATTAAAATATTTTAATTTTTTTAACTCAAAACTGCGTCATTTTTACTTGACAAAAATGATATCATTTTAATAAAACAATAAAAAAAAATAAAAAAACCGACATACTCAAACTAAAAAAACTAATATGATTTTCATCAGATTCATCAATTTTTTAACTAATTTTTAAAAAATTATTAAATAAAAATTGACAGAATAAATTTTTAATTTAATTTTTAATTTTCTAATTCAATAGTTATATTCCATCAGATTTCAACAATCAAAATTTTTCCTAAGTTTCCAAAAAGCAAATATTATCCCAATAAAAATTCAAATTATTTAAAATAAATAATATTATACTATTAATACTATACCCTTGTGAGATCATTTTTGGCATTATATAGATTAATAAGATTTTGAAAAGCAACTAATAAATCATGCTACTTTCTCATTTTTGTTTTTTTTTTCAAGAAAAAGTACGATAAGATTGAAAAGATAAATTAATTAGATATTTTTATCACGTTTAGCTTAGCTTTTTGTTTACGTTAATTATTAATTATTAACATTGTTAATTTCACTTTCATTCATTTTATTTAATTTTTTCATTAATCAAATTTATTTTCTTTAATTTTTACTCTGTATTTTGATATTTTTTAAAAAGACAAAACAAATAAAGAAATTAAAAAATAATTATAGTTTAACTGTGAGCAATTGGATTAGCATTAATCTGTGGAGTCTGAAATAGCTGTCTGTATAGCATGGAAAGCCAGTAGAATTAGAAATCACTTTAAGAAGACAGAATCAACAGCTTACCTGATGACCTAATCCAACACATTTTTTCCTTGTTGTCATCAACTTTTCACGCTATCAGGACTTCCTCTGTATCAAAAAGAGGAACTAGATTATCGGATCGAACCATGGCTCTGCTTCGCGGTGGAAAAAGATGTGGAGGAGCTTAAGATTTTTTTTGCAATGAAGAACAACGGTTGCTAATTTTGATGGCTATAAATTGTCCCAATTCTTGTACCAGAAGTCTTCATTGCTTAGTTTGAGTTTGACTATCAATTATTGTGAGTTTGTGCCTGATGCGCAGGTGTCATGAGCATCGCTCCAGGTTTTGAGAATTGGATTTGCGACTCTGAATGATCAAGTAATTCGAAATATTCTAATGGGACTCCAAGGTTGTTGTTGTTTAATAATTAACCAGAATTAAAAATACAGTATAAAAATAAATTTAATTATTAAATTATTTAAAATTGAAATAAAATAGAAAAATAAAATCGAAACAATTTATTTAATTAAATGAGGTGTGTATATCACGATTTTTAATGAATATTTCGACCCCTCAATAAATTACAAATACTTATAAATTCTAACTAAAATCACTTCCAAAAACTATAATTTCCTTGATTCAAGTACAAAAATAAAAAAGGTTTCAAGAACAACTATAATACTATTTTAATGAGATTGGAAAAATAAATAAAGAGAAATTTTTTATTTTTTATTTATTATTTTCAAGACTTTTCCTTACTTTAATATATAACGATCATAACTATTAGTAAAAATATTTTTCAGTTTAGAAAAATTAAGTAAAAAAATAAAAAAAATATAATATTTCAATTTTACACGCACACACCACATGTGTAATATAAGATGTGCGCTCACTCATACTACATGCATTATGTGGTCCACTTATAAGTCCTTATTAATTATTATACTTCATAATTAATATATATTCTTTTAAAAGTTTATAATCTTTCAATGTACACTTATATATTATATATACAATATAAGCTTCAATTCTTGAAATTGTAATTATCCAATGGAATTCATAGGCTTGAACTTCCTTTGAATTCTCATTTGGATAATTTCAGACGAAAAATATTTTGAGACTAGTAGAGAAGGTCATTTTGTTGAAATTTTGGGTGTTCCTAAGTTTGAGATTATATTTGGTATTCCGTAATACAATATAATGTTATGTAATCAAATATATTTTTAGTTTAAAATACTATACTAAAAATGCATATATTTACATTATATTATATTATGATCTCTCAATAGTACGCTAAGTTTCTCGAAATTTTGGATCATTGGGAGGAGATCGATTGCAAGCTCATGAATATGCCATCTTTTATCACGGCTTGAATAGATTTTGCAAGTACTCCGTGTATATATATATAACGTGTGTTTAGAATTTGAATAAATTCTTAGTCTAATAAAATCACTATCTGCAGATCCGGTTTTACTTAGACGAAGTTTGTGATTCCCACGATTTTGGAGAGAACTATTGGACATCGCATATGGGAGTCTTCAGACTTCAGTTGTTTGTCGTGCCATGTCAGGACTATTGAGGTATCTGGACTCATGCAGAGACGGGTTAGGCAAGAAAAAGTATTTGCATTTCTCCAGTTTTTGCTTAAGAATGCAATGGTGCTGCAGAAGATGATCATAATTGATTCTAGTCTTACATATAATGTGCATGAAATGTTATTAAGCTTTCCAAGATCTTCTCCTCATGCTGTGATTACTGTTGTCGAAGTCGAAGATATATCCGAGTCTTTGTATTTATGTAAAAATGAAAGGAGAGTTGCCATCTTGAAAAGAAGATTTGATCCAAGTACAACTGTAGCAGAGTTGTAGGGTTATAGTTTATAGCTTAGTTTTAGCCATATTCTGATGTTCTACTCTTTTAGTAGCTGAAGTTTTGTGCATGGATACTCGTGCACATGCAAATTTAGAAGCTTTTTATGATTATATTTCACTTAATTTGTTTGACCCGTAATTTGTTTGATTGCTAAGTAATAGGCAGATTGTGTGGAAGAGCCATTGGAAGTTGGTACTAACGTCTTGTTCTAAATCCTGCTACTGTTTCTTTCTTCTTTTTTCATTTTTGTTTTCCTGAGAGAAAAAATATAGACCACATATATCGCATACCATTTTGTATTAGGTTAGAAAGAGAGAGAACTTAACAAGTTAAACATGGGGAATTTGAAGGACTGATTTGTTTCATCTGTCTCTTTACAAAAAGGAAAAAGGAAAAAGCTAAAAAACGTAAAAAGAGTGCCTTGAAAACTTTGCAAAAGCTTCCTATTAAAAAGATGCCGCTGAGTACAATTACTTTTGATATCCTAATCGACCATGTCAGAAGCTGCCAACATTGGATAGAAGAAAGCACAGCCTCATCATTGTAACTGCAGTATTATATTCACAATGGCCAAACAAATGCTTTAACATTTTAGTCTTTGACAACCATGGCTTCCTCTGGGGAGCTGCTCTCTAATTTCCTTACTTGCAACCTGTTCTGTCTATCGAGGTGCGTCTGCAGATATATCAGCATCGATAATAATTGAATCTTCCTCCTTGAACTCTCCCCTCAAGGCCCCACTACAATTTCATTCTCAACTAACTGCTGTACCACCAGCACATCCACATCCTCTGTGCTAGTCTACAAATTGATCCACATTAGTTAATAAAACTTGCATAAAAGGAAACAAATAATTAAAGATAATACTAAAAGAAGTGTCATCAACAAGTAATAATAAAGAAACCTTCTGAATGGCCAACTGAATTGATCTAGACTTGGAATTCGTAGGGGTACAGGTTCTGTATAGTAAACCCAATAGGGTTTAGAGCTGTTCTCAGAGAAACTCAATTTTCTTTGATGAAGGGAATGGCTCACACAATAATAACATATTATTATGAAACATACACATACATTCATTTTTCTCACTTTAATTTCTCTATACACGTAATACTAATAATAATCTACTCTGAGGTGAGTTAGAAATCTACTATTTGCATGGGAAGTGCATTTGTAATTTAAATGAGATTTGTTTTTCTTCTACAGAAATGTGTGAAAGCATATTTCTAGACTTAAAAATGAGTAGAGTTTTGTTTCTTTGAATTTTCCTTTGATCTTTTCATTTTTTTAAACTTCCGCTAGATCAATAATAAATAAAACTCCTCTCCATGATGGAGAGGGAGGAGTCCATAGGGACATCAACTCATTTGAAAGCTAATGCACAGGTCTATTATGCATAGTATTCCCCAGGTGAAGAAAAGAAAAAATCCAAAAACTTACATGCACTTGTCAAAGCCAGGATCAAATTTGAACTCAAATGTAAACATACCCTTTAGCAATGGTCGTCTTTCCCACACCTGGCTCACCAAAAAATAACAGGATTATTGGATACAACGTCGAATTTCATCATCTCGACCAATAAAGTGTTAGGAAGCTTTCTAATTTCAAACAGACACAATGTTTGAGTTCAAATTAATAACTGTTTAAAGCAGAGATTACCAAGTGCCAAGTGTCATCATTAGATTAATTATTAAAGGTTAAATTTTGATTTCCCTCCAATAATTCCCTCCATCTTCCATTTGATTTATTAAGTTCATTTATTCTTTATATACTACTTGAAAGTTTCATAAACTTTCAATGTGGGATAAGTATATTTCTTTCTCAAACAACTTTACACAACCTATATATATAACATAAAGGATCGAGTTTGCCACGCCTAGCAAGCTCAGTCAAGCCATTCCCATATTTATCCAGTGCCTCATATTTCCCTCAGGATCTGTGTATATTGAGAAAAAAATGATGTCAGAATAGATTAGACACTAACTAACTTTTTCCTTATGAGACTAATTAATTTCATTTCCCAATGATACTAATTAAATTTATTTTCCAATGACAAATAAAAATCATTAATGGGGTGGAAAAGGCAGCAGATGTGGAATCAGTCATGGTCATAAAGTTCCATTTGAGCGCAGCTTATACTGTTTAACAGGCAAGAGACCTTCTCAATAAGCTAAAATTCCAGTTGTAACACAAAATACAACTTCATGTCTTTAGACTTTCTACAATATAGAATGTCTTTAGACCTTCTCAAGAAGCCTAACATTCCACTTGCCCTTGAATGCGATTAGTTTTTCCTGAATTTGGTGTTGCTACATACAGCATGTGATATAATGTTTTAAGTAGAAAAGAAAAAATTAAACTCATACTTGATCCATCACTCTCTGACTTCCACGAACAGTTTGGATGGCATCCCTCAAATCCTTCTCATTGATGTTAAGGTTCTTCAATAACTGCTGCCCAAACCTCGTATCCAAATGGAATGCTAAAACAAAATGCTCCAGCGACACAAATTCATCTCCCATTTCCTTCTCATGCCTTCTAGCATTTCCCAACAAGACACCAAGATATGAAACCAATATGGGGCCACTGGTTTCTGTGACAAGAATATAGTTGCTCATATATAATATGCTTGTGTGCTTGATGCAATGTGTGCATACAAATGTGTAATGGGATTATGGTAAGCACCTTTGGTTGTTGAAATAGAGGTATCTGTATCCTGCAAAACAGGTGTTGTCAACCCCAACCTGGGTGAATATTCTCCTAGCCAATCCATCCTTTTGCTCCAAAATGCTCAGTTTCCACAACTTGCTGTTCGTTAACTCGTGCCGCATCAACAGCACCAACGATCCCCTCCCATGCCATCTCAGTGAATTCTGATTGATTAGGCTGATAGGACAAAAATAAAATCAGGAAAAAATGAAAAGAAGCATAAGCTGTAAAAGAATAACAAGGAATAGTATTTGACTTTATGGTGGATTTAAGCTCTAATTATATCTAAAAATTAGAACCAGTTATTAATTAATTATCTTTTAAACTCATCTATACTTTATATTATTTGGCTATTTTTTCAATGTTCGTTTTTAATATCTCAACACTATAAATAGTATAATAAGTATTTTTTTCAAATAAAGTCTAAATCTATATAAACATAAAGTTAATTTATTAATAGAGTCAAGTTTAAATTAATTAAAATTGACTATTTGTAATCCTAAAAATTGAGGACTCAAATGTAAAATTCACGGAAAATAATTGTATTTTGCCCCCAATCAAATAATTTATCATCAATTATGAATGACTAGTGCAGACCTTATAATAATTGTCGTTTTGTTGTATTAAGGGAGGGCTTGGATTCTTCGTTTATGAACGACTTGTCGCTTGCAAATGGAAGTTTAAAAAAATTTAATGAACTCAATACTGCTTTCGTTGAGAGTCGAACTCAAGACCTCCCGCTTACTAAACGGGTGCTCTAACCAACTGAGCTACGAAAGCTTATTGGAATATCGTACAATTTATTCTTTAAATAGGCATAAACAACAAACTAATATAAAAATGTACATATCAAAATAGACTTGCAGCTTATTTCTCAAACTGAGAATATGCACAAAATTTATTATTTGGCTTTAAAGTTCAATTCCACAATTGAATTATCAAACACTTCTTAATATCTTTCAATCTCATTATAAGCTTCAAATTTAAATTTTATAGAGAAATATTAAATTTTTAAGTCAATCAAATTCTTTTTAATGTTTAATAATAAATCAAAACGGAATTTTGAAATATTTTAATTGAATTTTATAAGCAGTGAATTAATTATTATTTTCAATCAAATTTTTATTATTTTAACAAAACCCCAATTTGAGACCCTTAAAATAGCATTTTGCAAGTTGGAGGCACGACTGTTGCAGGCTTATAGTGTTACACTGTTTATAATTATAAGAAAGGTATTATTATTGACAATAATTGCTGGTCACTTTAATTAATCAATTAATTTTCAAATCATCATACAACCCAAATGTCCAATATATCATTCCTTCGAAATTAATAAAATAAGACAAACCAACCAGTTTATGAAATAAAAAAATTTGTAGTTTTAGGAGCATGATTGTATTATAAGAAAATAAATCTGTGATGTCATATTGTTATGTCAACTGAGTTGGGCTTGATGAAAAAAAAAATCTCTCATTCAAATTCAATAAAAATTTCAAATAAATTGAATGAATTTTCAATTCATAATCAAATTAATTATCTAAGAATTTATATTTACATCTATTTATATAATAAAAATTGAACTCATAAATTTTTTATCAACATTTTCTTTATATGTCAAGTAATTTTTTTGCAAATTTAAATTTAGATAAAATTATATCATAATCCTTTTTTTTTTAATATCATTGTGTTTATGCTGACTCTAATTCAAAATTTTTACTATATCAATACGTATCATATTTTTTTTATTTTAAAAATTTCTCATTATTAAAATATTTAAATACATTTTTAATATTTACTTTACATCAAAAGATATGTTATTTTTTCATTCAATTAAAATTTATAAAAATAAAATCTAAATATTTATATGCGCATACATATATAATCTAACAAAATAATAAAATGTAAAGTTTAAAAATAAATATTTAATTTACGTGTGATTTAATTGTAATTCAATGCAGATGATTTAATTTATTTTTTTACTTATTTTATATTTTATTTAAATCAACTCATTATTTATTATAAAATTCAATCAAATTTGACAGGTTCTAATAAATATTCTTACAACCATATAAAAGTAACATTCAACAACTAAATGGGATGATGTTAAATTTTTGAAATGCATATTTAATTTATGAGGACACCACAACTCATATTATGATAACTTTGAAGTTTACCCTATAAATTGTAACTTTGAATGGTAAGTGAACTTATCCAAAGTGACATGGCACATAGTTTGAATGCTTGGCCACTTGGACATTTCACATTTCATAAACCAAATAATTGATTTTTTTTTTCAGTGATTAACACGTCATTCATATAATAAAACTCATGTCTATCTATTTATCACCACTTGAGGTCAATGGGTCTTCTCCCCAACATCAACATGCTTTGAAGACAGGGCTTATAAGTTTTTTTAATATGAACATTGGCAAGTTGATCATTTCAATTATTTTATATAAACTAAGTGGGGAATTAATAGATATACTATAGTAATGTTATTTTTAACTTATGTCACTATCATTTGTCATTTAACTATTTGATTATGGCTTTTGGCATCTTATATTGATCCAATGCATCAACAATTATTTGTAGCGTTATGTGTATGTTCTTTATTTTGATTTTAATTTGACCATGTAATAAATTTTTAGAAAAATAAAAAATATATATATATTTTTTTTACTTTTCAAAACTCAACATGTTACACATTATAATTTACAAAAGCCAATATTTTGATTTATATATTGAGTAAAAATAATTCATATTAATAATTTTAAAATTTTAATGAATAAAAGCTTAAAAATGGTGAAAATAATAATAAAATAAATAAAACTACATTATTTTTTAAATAATAATAATAAAGTTAAAAGTTGTTAAAAAAAATTTCATTCCATCTCAAATAAATTTTTTAAAAAATTTCATCAATTTTTCATATTATTTTATTTTTGTAAATTATAATTAAAAAATATATAAATCAATATAGTCTTAAAGCGTTATTCCTTAAAATTCATGTATTATTTTCTCTTTGAAAGTGAAAATAGCAAACGCTGTCGTTATGGCCCTTCTGGAAACACTATGTGAACGCCCCCGTTTTTGACCCGTTCCTTGGCGACTTCACTTTCCCCTTTAATTGTACCGTCCTTTCAGTTGTTTAAGAATACACCACCCCCCCAAACCTCTTTTCTCCTTCTCTCTGGCCATCCTTGGTTGACTACAAATCTTTATTCATCAAAGACACAATTTACTGATAATCTGTTCAAGATCTATTCATTACAATCTTTCATTTCACAAATCTAAGGTTAGATCTCATCTATTTTGCGCTTCTCAGTCTAGCTTCTTTTTAGGGTTTTAACGAGTTTCGGAAGTTTAATTTGTTCTCTTATCACTTTTGGTTCTAAAATGTGTTTTGCTTCTTGGGTTTGTTCCATTGCAGATCCCGTTTATCGAAGAAGCGACTCCGCTTGGGACATCAAGTTCACCGCAAGACTCAGTTCAGGTTCTTGAGTGATTATGCTTATTTTCTTCAGATCTGGGGTTTATAGTATTAGCTACGCTGTTGCTTTTTGAAATCGTTTACTGGAGATGTCAATTGTACCCAAGGCTGAAGACTCCATTCAAATCCGAGAGGTGTGGAATGATAATCTTGAGGAAGAATTTTGTTTGATTCGTGAGATTGTTGATCAATTCAATTATGTAGCTATGGATACTGAGTTTCCGGGTGTGGTCCTACGCCCGGTAGGGAATTTCAAGAACATTAATGATTATAATTATCAGACTTTGAAAGATAACGTTGATATGTTGAAATTGATTCAATTGGGACTCACATTCTCTGACGAGAATGGCAATTTGCCTACTTGTGGAACAGACAAGTTTTGCATTTGGCAGTTTAATTTTCGCGAGTTTAATGTCAGCAATGACATATATGCTAGTGAGTCAATTGAATTGCTGCGCCAATGTGGGATTGATTTTAATAAGAACAATGAAAAAGGTATTGATGTTATTCGATTTGGCGAGCTTCTGATGTCATCGGGCATTGTTTTGAATGATGGAATGCACTGGGTTACATTTCATAGCGGGTATGATTTTGGGTACTTGCTTAAGCTCTTGACTTGCAGGAGTTTGCCTGATACACAAGCTGGATTCTTTGAATTGATAGATGTGTACTTTCCTATGATCTATGATATCAAGCATTTGATGAAATTTTGCAATGGCCTTCATGGAGGGTTGAACAAGCTTGCAGAGTTGTTGGAGGTGGAAAGAGTTGGTGTGTGCCATCAAGCAGGCTCTGATAGTTTGCTTACTTCTTGCTCATTTAGGAAGTTGAGGGATAAATATTTCAACGGCTCCACAGAGAAGTATGCTGGCGTTTTGTATGGTCTTGGTGTCGAGAATGGACAAAATACTAATTGATAATAAATAATTGGAAAAAGAATTGATGAATATTTGTAGACTACCTTAGTGTGAGACTTTAAATTCTCTTGTATACTTTGGCAAAACAGATTGTTGCTCTAGTGGTGACTTCTTTCATTTGCTTATTTGTGACTGAAACCTTGACTGGTTTTGTAGCTTGGTTGTCATTGTACATTATTGCAGTTAGTGTTTCAATAATAATTTTAGTTCTTGGCAACTTATTCTGCTGAACGTTTATGTATTCGTCTAGATGTTTTTATCTTGGCGTGCCTTGCAATTGACATTATTACTAGTTAAACTTACCAAGTTCTTGGATCTCTCTCCCTCCCTCCCTCCCTCC
Organism: Aleurites moluccanus; assembly: GCA_948193065.1. Classification (NCBI taxonomy): domain Eukaryota; kingdom Viridiplantae; phylum Streptophyta; class Magnoliopsida; order Malpighiales; family Euphorbiaceae; genus Aleurites; species Aleurites moluccanus. The sequence continues at coordinate 10,299 of CANXYC010076165.1, read as the reverse complement.
CTCTCTCTTATATTCCACTCCTATCTTATTTTTTATGAAATCACAGTGCAATTATTTGTATCACACCAAAGAGCTTAAAGCCTTCCTGATTTTGGCTTTAGTTTGTGCTCTATTGTTGAACTGTTTGTTTTTGTCAATTGAATAATGTAGTTTGTCGAACTTTACAATAAGATCACATTGACTTGCAAAGATACTAGTTCTCTCCATCCGTGTGTGTGTGTGTGTCCATTCGTGCATCCATGTGGTGCAACTTTTTTCTGCTTGTTGAGAACATAACATAAGGGAGGTGCAATAGTACTGCATAATTTATGAGCTTACGATGTTACATATTTCATTGGTCAATTAAGTTTTGTCACTTATTCAGCTGCATGGGTTCGAGAGTATGTGAAATGGAATGAGAGCATATTGTCTCCTTGGAACATGCGTATTGAGGTATGTGCAAATATCCAATCAGCTTGTAATAATTCTGGTAGTAATAATGTATGTTAAGAATCATGCATGATGTCAGATGAATGGAGTTAATTTCTAGTTAGAACTCAAAGCCTTGCAAGTGAACTCTGATATTATGAAAATGTTAGATTTGACTTAGGCTTCATATTCCGATAGCTTATGATATTTCATGTGTTTCATACTTTTATATTTTGTTGCCAGTGTTTGATCCTTGAAGAATAAGCTCATCAAGAGGCCAACAATCTGAAATCATAACTTTTGTGTTCATGTAGTCTTTTTATGAATGCATGTAATAGTTAAGTAACTAGTACTAACTCTCAAGTTTAGAAATACAAATAAGTGCGCCTCTCTTTATCGTGAACTTGAATATTGGTTGATAATGATCATCCAAAACACTTGTACTGCCTTGATCCTTCATGTTAATGAGCTCTAATTGTTACTATACAGTACCAGTTGATCCTAGGAATAGGATTATTTGGACTGGGATAAGTTAGTTAAGTCTCTGAGGTATTGGTTTCTTGGGAAAATGAAGAAACATCGCCTCCAAAAATTCCTTGAGTCTGGTTGAATGATTGTTCAAGAATCAACATGGATTGACTTAAATATTATTTTGTAGCTTTCTGACTGGATGTATCTGATGGTGATTTCTGCATTTAACTCTAAAATTTCACTGCCTATTCCTTGTTTGATTCTTTGGTCTATTTACTTGATTGCTGTAGACTTTCTAGTTGCTAACAATAGAGTTTAATTTTGTTGTATTTTTTTGCAAGATCAAAGAGCTACCTCATGGTTCCACTGTGGTAGTGAAGTACTCAAGTAAAATGAGATGGACAGATATTAAGCTTGTGATTCAAAGACAATGGATGATTTACAAAATTTGATGTGCAAAGACATTGGATGATTCACGAACCTTGATGTGCAAACTCAACCAACTTAGAATTTCAATATGTTGCTCAGTTACCATGGCTAAGTAAAAATAAACTTGTCATTTTCATTCTTTACCAGTAAAATGTCAATTGGCTTGAATTGCTTGGCTTGTTCTTTCCTCTTTGGCCTGAGAATGTTTTTACTTTGATGCCAGTGTTGGTGGCTGCTAAATTACTCCTTTTTAGCAGTTGTTTGCTCTTTTGTTGAATAAATGCTTTTCTTTAGTACATTTTATTCATGTCAATCTGGATTGTGCATGTTGCCTTGTGGCTAACCCAATTGATATACCACCAAATGATCTACTTGATGCAATGGAAGACTTGTCATAATAAAGTGCTGTTGAGTTCTGGTAGATCAGATGGTTAGCGTAACATGGCTACTGCAATGTCTATGGCCAGGTCGAAGTATTCTCAACCAGAGTCTGGAGTTAACTAGGATGGGACTTGTGCAATGGGATGTACAGCGAGCAATTTGCAGCATTGAGAGAAGGGGCTGGTTAGTCAAAATCATGAATGCATTAAAATGAAATGGATATGTTCTTGGGGTAAAAATAGGGCAGAAATTTACAAATGATGAGATGAGCTTGAAATTCTGTGATGCTATGCTATGCTTGTATGGTTTCTCTTCTAAAAAATTTATTGGATAGAGGGGTTATTAAGGCAAATTCTTTGGGATGAAAATGTGGTGTATATTTCCAGGTTTGTTCTTATGTGTTTTTTGTCCAGAAATGAAAATGGCAATGGTGAGTAGGACCTGGGTGGACTAATTGAGAAGAAAATTAATAATTTTACCCACCAAAAATAACTTTTTGGTAATGGGCAGCACGTTCTGTAGAAAAATAAGAATAACATAAGAGCTGCTTTACAATTAAAATGTGCATAAAATGGGAAACGTGGCTAGTCAAAGTTGGACAACCTAACCATCTGAAATTGGACTTATTTACTGGATTTCCAACATCAAGTAATGTCATTTGGAGGGCACGATGTTAGGAAATTTAAAAAAAAAAAAAAAAAAGATTTTATAATTCCTCCCAAAAATATTATCAAAGAAAATCACCATTCACCATTTTCGGATTTTTTTATTTTAAAGCCGCGTCGTCTCCTGGGGCTGTGAAAATATTCTGGACAAAAATGCCATTCCACTAACTCAGCCCCATTTTCTCTCTCATCACTCCCAAAACTGAAAATAACGAAACTTTCAGGAGCCTGCGACTCGTTTCTCCCATTGAGTCAACTCGCTTTCTCCCCTTTCTTTTCCTCTCCAACTCTCCTTTGGTCAGGTCAGTTTTCTTCATTTTGTTCTTTCATTCTCTCTCTCTCTTATTAAGCTACCAATTCGAAACTTGCCATTTATGATCCGATCCGGATCGGATCTCATTTCCTTCATGTACCACGACAAGTGTCTCGTTCTCGTGTTAGGGTTTCTCTTCAATTCCTTCTTTTATCTTGGCCATGCGGATCCTGGTCAATCTTGTTTAAACTCGTCCTTTTACGTCGGATTCGAATCTCAATTCTCCATGGTCCAACATCAGCTCCGTGGATTGGTGACCATAATTGATGATTGCTCCTTTAGGGTTTCTCAATTTGATATGATTTCTGGGTCCGATGTGCATTGGTGGGGCGCGTTTTCCTCCGATTTCGTTAACCTGACCAACGGTTTTATCGTCTCCGATCATAAGCTTAACGAGACCTATAAGAACGCCTCTTTTGTTGTTCGTTTGAATGAAAATGTCACCTGGGATCAGATTCAAGTTCTATCTGTTTGGGACCTGCCAACGGCCTCCGATTTCGGTCACATTATTCTCACAAATGAATCTGTGTCGAGCCCCACCTTAAGGCCCGGCCTGCCTCCTGGGTCGTCTCATAACGATACTACTTTCGAAGAAGGGAAAATTTGGACTTTAATGGCTCCGACGATGTTTGATAATTGCAAGGTATTGTCAAATAGTTATAGAATTAGATGGAGTTTGAATTCGAAAGATGATTTTATTGATATAGGATTAGAAGCTGCCACTGGAATCCAGAATTACATGGCGTTTGGGTGGGCGAGACCGGGTTCTAACTCGGAGCTAATGCAGGGTGCTGACATAGCGGTGGCTGGCTTCACAGAGGAGGGAAAGCCGTTTGCTGATGATTTTTTCATCACCAAATACAGTGAGTGTACGATAAACAAGGATGGTTCAGCCTTCGGGGTTTGCCCAGATACCATATATGAAGGGTCGGACCCAGTTGGATTGGTGAATAATACAGAGTTGATTTATGGACATAGAAAGGATGGGGTATCATTTATTAGGTACCGAAGGCCGTTGGTTTCATCTGACAAAAAGTATGATTTTCCTGTGAATGATACAATCAATATGACAATGATTTGGGCATTGGGGTTGATGAGGCCGCCTGATACTCTGCGGCCTTACTATCTCCCTCAGAATCATGGAGGGCCAAAGTTCGTGACTTATGGCCATCTGGTGCTTAATGTATCTGAGCCGGTGAATGATTGTTTAGGGCCCTTGGATGCTGAGGACAAGGAGGATCAGGATTTGATTATTGCTGATGCAAATGTGCCCCTTGTAGTTACTATTGGTCCTGCAATGCATTACCCTAATCCACCTAATCCTTCAAAGGTTCTGTACATCAATAAGAAGGAGGCTCCAGTTTTAAGAGTTGAAAGAGGGGTGCCAGTGAAGTTTTCAGTGCAAGCTGGACATGATGTTGCATTGTACATTACTTCGGATTTGATGGGTGGAAATGCAACATTGAGGAATAAGACAGAGACTATTTATGCTGGAGGGCCTGAAGCTGAGGGTGTTGTAGCTAGTCCTATGGAATTGCTTTGGGAACCAGACAGGAATACTCCAGATCAGGTGTACTTTCAATCCTTGTATCAGCAGAAGATGGGCTGGAGAGTTCAGGTGGTTGATGGTGGTTTATCTGACATTTATAATAACAGTGTCTTATTGAATGATCAGCAAGTGACGTTCTTTTGGACATTGTCAGAGGATTCCATATCTATTGCAGCTCGAGGTGAGAAAAAGAGTAGTTATATTGCAATAGGATTCGGTAGTGGAATGGTGAATACCTATGCTTATGTGGGATGGGTTGATGACAGTAGCAAGGGACATGTAAATACATATTGGATTGATGGAAAGGATGCGTCAAATGTTCATCTAACAAATGAGAATTTGACTAATATAAGGTGTAAGTCAGAAAATGGCATCATTACCTTTGAGTTTAAACGGCCCTTGAAACCATCATGTAGCCACAATAATCGGCCAGAGTGTAAGAATATCATTGATCCCATGAGTCCTCTTAAGGTCATATGGGCAATGGGTACTAAATGGTCAGACGAACATCTAAGTGAGAGAAATATGCATTCTGTGACTAGTCATAGGCCCGTCCGGGTGTTACTTATGCGGGGTTCTGCAGAGGCTGAGCAGGATTTACGACCTGTATTAGCTGTTCATGGATTCATGATGTTTCTTGCTTGGGGTATTTTGCTTCCTGGTGGAATTTTGGCGGCTAGATACTTGAAACATGTGAAGGGGGATGGCTGGTACCAGATTCATGTTTACTTGCAATACTCTGGTTTAGCAATTGCCCTACTTGGCCTTCTTTTTGCAGTGGCTGAACTTCAAGGTTTCTATGTCAGCTCCTTACATGTTAAGTTTGGAATTACTGCTATATTTTTGGCATGTGTACAACCAGTAAATGCTTTCATGAGGCCCAAAAAACCTGTCAATGGAGAGGAGGCAGCCTCAAAGAGGCTTCTTTGGGAGTACTTTCACGCTATTGTGGGCAGATGTGCTATCATTGCAGGGGTTGCGGCACTATTCAGTGGAATGAAGCATTTGAAAGACAGATATGGAAGTGAAGATGTTCATGGATATAATTGGGTTTTAATTATTTGGTTCTTGGCTGGTGTATTGATTATCATGTATCTGGAATATCGAGAAAGATGGCGTAGGAGAGAGAGCATATTGCGGAGAAGCAATTGGGTGTTGGGTAACCTTGATGAAGATGATTCTGTTGATCTCTTAAGTTCAGGCAGAGCTACACAAAAAGATTCGCAACAATCTAGAAGAATGGAAGTTCAGCTAGAACCTTTAAACAGATAGATGATTTCATTAAATTAATTTTGATATAAGCTCACAACTTTTCACCAATTTTGAAAAATTCCTGCTCTTAGGGGATAGCTGGCTTGTTTATGTGCTTGAAAGTTTCTCTTTTCAGGCTTAAGGGGGGCCTACTCGCTCGTCACTCTATTCATCTTCACCCACTCAATTGCAGAGTAATTGCCCTAAAACATTGTATTTTGTATACTTGATACTTCTTTTAACACAGTGGAAGATTATATTAGTTTCTTCATATCTCGTCTTTGGGTAAATCAGACTGTCCACCCTTTGCTAACTTAATTAACTTTTTGTTGGGTTTACTGAGGTATGTCTTCATGATTGTTGAATTGCGAGTCTTATGGAATGTTTATAATACCTTCCCACCCCTCCCCCTTTTACTCGAGTAGTTCTATTTATTTAAATGATCTGTTGAACTATGCATCATAATTATCGTTGCATTGAAGATGATACTGGTCCTATAATAAATGAGACTGCCTAGGCCATGACCAGCTGAAGGGGCAATTATTGCCATTTGCCATCTCTTGCCAATTTCTACTAGTTACGGAAATTAGCCTTTTATGCAGTGTTTGTAATAAATGAATATAAAATTTATTTATGTCAATTCATATTTGAAATATATACTGAACGTCATTTCATTTTGACTTTATAGTTTTGCTATTTTGTATGTCAATGAATTTAAATTCTATTAACTTCACTAGCTTATTCTCTTATAAATTTTGATTCATTTGTAAATTTCATTAATTGGGGTAGAATTTGACTTAAATATAGCTAATTCTATAGAATTACAATTATAAAATATAAATAAAATTTCATTTATATTAATTATGAATGTTGAAAGTGTAAATATTTTAGACTTAATTTGGTACAGCTTATGAAAATAGTTTTTTATATGGGAAAAAATTATTTTTTTAAAAGTGATATTTTCAAAAATAATTAACTTAATGTTTGTGTTTGGTAAAATACAATCTAAAAATTATTTATAAACTCGTAAGGGTATTTTTTTCTGCTAATTTTTTAAAATTAGTTACACGTTAATCTAAAATTCAGCTATTTTGAAAAATTTTAATTTTTAACTTATCCAAATAGTTGAATTTTAACTATTTATATAATTTTTACTTTTATTAATTTTGATATTTATCAAATACTGAATTAAAATCAATTTCTCACTTAAAATTTTTTTTTTTTTTTTCATAAATTGTGTCAAACGGGCAATTAATTCTTTGGATGAAATATTTTAGATGCCATTTACATCAGACAAGCCTGGTCAGAAAATATGGCGGTGTCTGCAACTTTTACCCCGTTATTGTCAAGTTGTTCATTTTGCGGGTCAAGTTTTATTTGGGCCCATGGCCTTGGGCTTTTAGTTCAATGGAGTTTTCTTGGATTATAAATATGAAAATATTACATAAATATATTTTTTTTTATTATTTTTTCAATTCTACGGTTGAATTTTTTATTTTATTTTTTAGTATATGTTTGATATATATTTAATATATATAGTATATTTTTGGTATATATTTAATATATGTAATATTTTTAAAAAAATATTTTTAGGTATGTAATATTTTTGAAATTTTTTTTCTAATAATAAAAGTGAAATATTTTTTATTTTTTTTGGTATTTTTGAAAAAATTCCTACAAATATTTGTTTTATTCATCTCATGCATTTTTTTGAAATTTTTATTGGCTTGCTTAATAATTTATCTTCTTGCACACCAATTCTTCTTTTTCCATACTAAAAAAAAAGAAAAAATTACCTATCTTGATAAAATTAAAAATTAAATATAAAATGTATAAGTATTGAATTTTATTTATAAAATAATATAAGTGATAATTTTTAAATTATAAAACTATTTAAAAATTTGATTACTTGTTGTATTAACTTAAAATTTTAAATTTTAAATCATGACTTATAATTTTAAATAATTTTTAATTTTATAGAGACTTTTAAAATATTAATTGTCACGACCCGACCCCGATTGGGCACGTGACCGGCACTAGGGAATGGGAAAGCATAAAGCTTCTGAAACCCGTAGTAAGCCTGACTTACCACTGAATAATAAAACCTGAAATATGACAGCTATAACTATCACCAACAAGAACTATAAATCCACATATTCAACATAATCCTCATAATTTAACATCAATTAAGTTTTGCTTAACAGAATAACCATAAACCTGACATTGAAAATAACAATGCGGAGCTCTAAATATTTAATACAGTGAATATAAAATAATGACATAGTAAATTAAATAATTTTACTGCTTGAGAATTAAGAGGCAGGAATACTCAACTTAAAAATTTAAATCTCTTTAAGCTCGACCCAAAATTTGGAAAAATATTTGAACAGGGGTGAGCGTTCGACTCAATGAGTTAATATAAATTAATTTAACATGCAGGTCATTTATTTAATCTACATGAAATGCCACATTACACATAATCATCCATAAACAAACATAACATACATGATGGAAAATGTCTGTGGAATCCAACCTCATTTATGTTTTTGTTTATTGTAAATGGGGAGCCGACCCCCTCCCTTGGCTCTCTTAAATTCCAACTATGGGGCCACGGTGAGATCAACTCAAACCAGACATCCCTATACTGTCTTATCCATGTTCAGAGGCCACGGTGAGATCAACTTGAACTAGGCAATCCCTATAATAACATCATCATAAATTATGTTGTGCCACGTTACATCATTAATGTTTATGTGTTAGTGGTGGATTCCACATCACCCTATTTTTCATCATCAACATATACATACAATGTCATTCATCATCATCATAAACATCATATAATATGACATAATCATACATCATGCTCCTAAATCTAATGCAATAATGATAGTTATATACATATATTTCATCCATCAATGCATTCATCAATGCTTGTTTATAGAGTTAAATTAAATATATCAACTCACAACTTGACGATCATTAACCAGCTAGCTCTTTTCGGAGTGCCTCCTGATGACAGTAAGGAATACATTCAAAATTTATCGAAAATCTACGCGTATCCCATATTTTCCAATCCTGACTTCGATCTCCGATCGGGGCAAAATTGGTTCCATTGGAAAGCCCATAAAAAATAGAGTTCAACAAAATTAGATTCATCGGGATTGGCCACCAAAATTGGCCGAAATCCACCATTGAAGGTCCGACGGTTCCATTTTTTGATCTTCTTTTTCGGCGAACTTCAGATGGCAAGATAGGTACCAAAAGAAAGCTGGGATCAAGACAAACTCATAGGAATAAGAATCACTCAATTTGGAGTTCAAATGAGTGAGTTATGGATAATTGAAATTTTTTTATAACATGGCCATGGGAGCTATTTTGAACAGAAATAACTCCTTACCTGGTGGTCGGAATTGAGTAAGACCAGTGCCTATAAACTCTCCTCATGGTAGGCTACACGGTGGTATGGGAGATGTTAATCACCTCCCTCTGGTTTGGACGGAATCGACACCGGAAGTTGTACCACCGACCACCTCCTTCTCCTCTTCTTCTTCTTCCTCTGCTGCTTCTGCTCCTTCCCACGTTCCAGCAGATTAAAATTTGTTGACAGCCAATCTGAGGCTGCCACGTGGCACTCTCTAATTGGTCCTAATTTTATTTTATTTTTTGAAAATTTGTAGAAAATTCATTTTAAATCCAAAAATTATAAATAAATAGTCAATAAATTCCTTGTAAAATATACTTCATTTTAACATACTAAAACTTGAAAAATATTATTTTTCTAATATAATATAAATTACTTAAATTAAAATTAATTTTTTGAAAAATATATTTCCTTTTTTATTTTCAAATATTTATTTCTTTAAAATATAATAAATTCCAAAAATTCTTTTATATTCGTAACTTTAATTAAATATTCACAAAAAAGTTTATTATTTATAATTTAGAATATAATTTTTAAAAATATTTTAAAAATATGGGTATTACAATTCTTTCCCCCTTAATAAAATTCGTCCTCGAATTTTCAAACCACACATGTTTTGTCTGTATCAAATCAAATTTATCACTCTTCCGCTGAACTACTCTAATACACTTCCTTAAATATTACTATTCAAACTCATAATATTAACTACAGTTCTTGCACCCATTCCTCACTTACAACATTTTTCAGTTTATGATTATTTTCCTATATAATCACCTTTACTAATCATTTCAACTTATCTCTAAGAATCCATTATAATATAATTATCTCTTATCAAATTCTATTAATGCCTTAATAATTCCATTTCTTACATCAATTTGCTTCATTCTCAAGTTTAAATTTTAAATCTTCAATTAATATCATCCATGCTTTGTTGTCTTTACCTCATATCAATTTCATGACTACACATTCTTTACATCATCTCGATTAATCATAATCTTAAATAATTCCTCAAATCTATATATGGAACACACTCTTTACTGACTTACATATTAACCTCAATAAATATCTGATTCCTTAATTCAACATTATTCTTCATATATATATGACTTCGTTAACTATGAACTTTGATCCATTACTCATCTATTTCTTAATATTAACTTTTCAAACTTTGAAACTCATTATTAAATCATCATTGTTCAATTATTAAAGACATTCCTTGATTTATGATCATTCTCTTTATGAGCATTCCCTTTTTTGAACATCCTTACATTCTAAATACTTTTCATATTCCTGACATTCAATCAATGATTTATCATTCAACTTATTCATTAACTTTAATCACCTCCAATTCCTTTATTCAATAAACTTATTAACATACATAATTTACTTTAACTACTAATTCACATACCTT
>CANXYC010076154.1:0-14666 GCA_948193065.1 Aleurites moluccanus | reverse complement strand
GGTCCTTAATTTACTCCGAAACCCCTCAAAGGCCCCCGTTGAGCCCCTTTTTCCCGAAATTGCCTCCAACCGGGTACATTTTCCATACAATTCCCAAATAAATTATTTAAGACCATTTACATTCACTTTTATTATTTCCTTTATTCAAATATACTGAAAAATTTATAAAATCTCGAAAAAATGCAAAATTACAATTTAGTCCTCCAATTTCCAAAATTTTCAAACTTACCCGATTGGGTCCTAACTGACTTCAAACCAACTCTAGGCCTAAAAATTAGGTCATATAACATGCATATATATTTATTCCATGCATTCACATATAATATTAACACATCATAAAGAAAGGAAAATGATTTTCCTAAAGGTCCCTATTAGGGTTTAGGTTAAGGTGTTACAGAAAGAATTGAAAAACTTTGGGAATACTGAAATTTTAAAGAGTGGCAAAATCGTAATTTATGGCAACTTTGGAGGCAATTTTGAAAACCCACTGTTTGGGATCCAGAATTGACCCAAAACCATTTTTAATAAATAGTGTAGCTCAAAATGAGCATTTTTATTTCCCACACTGAAGGTTAATTCTTAATAGAATTTACATAATAAATTACAGAAGTCAATCGAGTAAAAGTGCGATTAAAGAAAGTATAAGGCTTTATTTGCAAAATTTAAAAATTTGGCTTATAAAAAGCCCATTCTAGACTCTTCCATACCATTTATTCTTCTTCCCCTCTTCACCTCCATGTCTGGCCACCATTCAAGAAAAATTAGCTTGATTTTTGTTAAAATTTTCAAGAAAATTCCAAGGAAAACTTAATCCCAAACCTAATTCTAACTATTTCCATAAAAATTTCCCTAGATTAATCAAAGAATTTGGAGTTCTTCATCACCATGGTTTTGGATATTTCATCCTAAAGAGGTAAGGCTCCTAAAATTTAGTTTTTAATTGAATTTAAGAGTATTATAATTTAATTAAGTAGATAATTGATTGATTTGAGCTACGGAAGATAATGATGAACTAGGGTTTATATGGATTTTGAAATCTGATTTGAGGTAGTAAATTATAGCTAGTATTCCAAAATTTTAATGAATGAGTTTGAGAATGGTTAAAACATTAAAATTATAGATAAATATGTTTATTTTATGTCTGAAAAAGGAATTGTTGAAATTCAAATTAAGGAGAGAGTAATTGAACAAAAACCGTGACTGGCCAGAATTTGATTTTCTGGCATTTTTCTACTTTGTTTTAATTGTTTAAAATGATAGAGATAGAATTAGAAGAAGTTTTCAACATAAAATGTGTTCATTTATATCTTATATATTGGTTTGTACAAGAGATTTTCAATTGGATTTGTGGTTTATGAGATATTGAGCCATAAGTGTAGACTGCCAGAATTGACTGATAAACAAAATATAGGTTATAAAGTTCTATTGATATGAGGACCTTAGAGTATGAATTAAAGAAAGTGGTAAACATAAAAACTGTTTATTTATATGTAATATAAATGACTATAAAATTGTTGTGCAATTGGTTAAACAAAAAATTAATTATAGGCATAGAAACAGGGTCTATTCGGATTGAGATTTTAGGACAGTAATTTAATTTTGAAAATTTACTAATAATTATACAGTGATCCAAATAATCTGAAATTTGGCTATGTTATAATATTATATTTCTATTTTAATAGAAAAAATAATTACAGTAATTGGTTAAGTGTAGATTAAGATGTAGATAAAAAAATACAAATTGCCAGAATAGGATTGCAGGCAGAATACAGGACAACAGGGCTGGTTTCAAAACTAAGTTTAAATTGACACCATAAATTGTATAGTAATGAGTTTAATGTGAATTTTGGATATGTTAGAACATTATATGTTATTTACCTCCTTAGTTTGATGCTTAATGATATATATTAACTTACTGAGTATTTTTATACTTATTCTATAGTTGTTTATCATTTCATACGTGTAAAATTGAGATGTCTATATCCAAGTCATTCTTTTTTCGACTTGAAAAATCCAGTGGTTCAAGGTAGTGATCAAATATTAAAAAGTCATATGTATAAATCTCTAGAGCTTCATGGTACTGTATATAGATAGACTAATGATGTAAAAATTTTGTATGAATATTTGTTAATGATAACCGATGTGAAGGATATTAATCTTAGTATGGAAAATACTTGAAGACTAATAATGATTAAATTAATGACAAAGATAATGATACTAAAATAATAAGATTAAAATGTAACATGACATAAGAAAAAGAAAAATTATATGTACTTAGAAGTGCCATGAATGTCCATTGAATTATGGAGTTGAGGGTATAAGGATGATAAATTATTGGAAGTGTAAAAAAGTAATTTTTGTACAGGCTATATAAATTTTGAAAGACCAGGTTTTGGGTCGAAAATAACATTAAAAATACAAATGAGACTTTATCGAAATTTCTGTAAAGTTAATAAGTAATAAATGGAATTTAAATATTAATGAATGAGTTAAGAATGATTGATTGATAACTGAATTGTTAATGGGTTCGATGGGTTTCTGGTGAGGTTAGGTCTACCCATATATCCTAGGACTGTCGCTTTCCAAAAGTGGGACGTGACAGAGGTGGTATCAGAGTTAAGGTTTAGAATATGTGTCACAGGCATAAATAAACTAATAAGTATACTATGGAGTATAGAAATTACGTCTCATCATTTGAAGTCATCTATTAGTATAATTATCTAAGGTGTCCATTATGATCTCTTTCTATAGCCTATGTATATAAATGTATTATGAACATATAAAGAAGTGCTTACTGAGAATTGATAAAAAGTGATAGTAAATTGAAGAAAATGAGAACTGATAATAATTAAGAGAGATTAATGTAATGATTGCAGTCTAGAGAGATAATTTGAATAGATAATGAATAGATAGTTTAGTGAATAATGATAATCCTTACGAGTGATATCCGAAATAAGTTAGCTTTAATAAGTAATGAGTAATAATGTAAAAAGAGAATACTATTAGTGATTGAGCAATTGATTATGAATAGATAAAGTAGTTGGAAATATTGAAAATAAAAAATTATAGTTTATTACAGTATGGTTTAAGTTGAAAAGATCTAAATAGTAAATGATTACGAATATTGAAAATATGAAAATATTGGGGCATAGAATAGTGAAAAATCTAAAGCTATCATTACATTGCACAAGATAGTTACATGTTATAGAATTTAAATAAAATGAAAAATTAATAAGCAGTAAAAATTTCTATAATATTACAATTAACTAATCATTGAGGTTTAGTTATAAGTACATGACATAACAACAAATTCTATAATGATATAATTAATTATAAGGGTTCAGATATAAGTAAATAAGTATTGAGATATAGTAAATTGAAAGTTTAGGAAATATGTTCATAGGAAACTAGTTAATGGCCGAAGTGTTATTGTATGAAAATAAAGGATTAATGCAATAATGTTGAGGAAGTGATTTGAAGAATTAAGGTACAATATATTAAAAGTCTAAGTATTGTCTTGTTGAATATTTATGAACTATAGATCAATTACCGATAATAAGGAACTACAAAAACAGAATATTAATATAAGAGTGATTGAATCTAAAATCTTTCAGAGACTATTTGCGCTATATATATTGATGATTATATTATTGAGTAAGAAAATTCAAGGATGAATTTTATTGAAGGGGGTAAAGTGTAACACCCCAACAGACAGAACAATAAACAATAGACAGTATGAATATATTGGATTATAGTAATGGATATGATATTGACTTAAGCATGAATAGGCTCAATCGATTACTGAAATATAAAGAGAATGGTAGAGTGTAACACTCAGAAATTTTTGAACCTCAGTTGGGTCACTTTTGTGGCACTGTCCCGGAAAATACCAGTGTTAATTACATTGCTCGAAGAAATAGCAGTCTGGATAATTTAAGAATTTCTTACCCAGACCTGAGGGGATTAAGTTAGTTAATTTTATGTAAAATTATGGTGAAAAGAAAGAATTGAAATTTTAAAGAGAGACAAAATCATAATTTATAACAATCTTGGGGACAATTTTAGAAATCCACTGTCTGGAATCTAAAATTGACCCAGAACTATTTTTAATAAATAAAGCAGCTCAAAATGAGCATTTTCATTTCCCACAATGAAGGTTAATTCTTAATAGAATTAACAAAATAAATTACAGAATTCAATCGAGTAAAGTGCGATAAAGGAAAGTATAAGGCCTTATTTGCAAAATTTGAAAATTTGGCTTATAAAAACCTATTCTAGATTCTTTCACACCATTTCTTCTTCTTCCCGTCTTCACCTCCATGGCGGGTCACCATTCGAGCAAATTTAGCTTGATTTTTGTCAACATTTTCAAGAAAATTCCAAGGAAAACTTAAACCCAAACCTAATTCTAACTATTTCCATCAAAATTTCCCTAGATTAATCAAAGAATTTGAAGTTGTTCATCACCATGGTTTTGAATATTTCATCCTAAAGAGGTAAGGCTCCTAAAATTTAGTTTTTAATCGAATTTAAGAGTATTATAATTTAATTAAGTAGATAATTGATTGATTTGAGCTACGGAAGATGATGATGAACTAGGGTTTATATGGATTTTGAAATCTGATTTGAGGCAGTAAATTATAGCTAGTATTCCAAAATTTTAATGAATAAATTTGAAGATGATTTAAAGATGAAAATTGTATATAAATATGTTTATTTTATGTTTGAAAAAGGAATTGATGAAATTCAAATTGAGGAGAGAGTAATTGAACAAAAATTGTGACTGGCCAGAAATTTTAATTGTTTAGAATGATAGAGATAGAATTAGAAGAAGTTTTCAATATAAAAAATGTTCATTATGTCTTCTATATAAGTCTGTAAAAGAGTTTTTCAATTGGATTTGTGGTTTATGAAATATTGAGCCATAAGTATAGATTACTAGAATTGACTGACAAACAAAATATAGGTTATAAAATTCTATTAATATGAGGACCTTAGAGTATGAATTAAGGAAAGTGATAAACATGAAAACTCTTTATTTATATGTAATATAAATGACTGTAAAATTGTTGTGCAATTGGTTAAACAAAAAATTAATTATAGGCATAGAAACAGGGTCAGTTCGGATTGAGATTTTAGGACAGTAGTTTAATTTTAAAAATTTACTAATAATTGTACAGGGATCCAAATAATCTAAAATTTGGCTATATTATAATATTATATGTCTATTTCATTAGGAAAAAGAATTACAGTAATTGGTTAAGTATAGATTGAGATGTAGATAAAAAAAAAGTACAGACTACCATAATAGGATTACAGGCAGAATGCAGGGCAGTAGGGCTGGTTGTAAGACTAAGTTTAAATTGACACCATAAATTGTATAGTAATGGATTTAATGTGAATTTTGGATATGTTAGAACCTTATATGTTATTTATCTCCTTAGTTTGATACTTAATGATGTATATTAACTCACTGAGTATTTTTATACTCATTCTATTGTTGTTTATCATTTTACAGGTGTAAAATTTGAGATGTCTATATCCAAGTCATTCTTTTTTCAACTTGAAAAAATCTAGTACTTCAAGGTAGTGATTAAATATTAAAAAGTCATATGTATAAATTTCTAGAGCTCCATGGTACTGTATATAGATAGATTAATGATGTAAAATCTAATACCCTAGAAAAGTTTACCATGTTTTTATGATTAAAGTTCTCAATATGTGGTTTGAAATTATCGAAATGACTTAAGATAATTTTAAAAACTCAGTTAGAGCGAAAACGAAAAACTTTTTCAGAAATTGTCGGTGTCGATATTGTTGCTGCAAAAATAGCAGCCTGGTCGACAAATGAATTTTTGATTCTAACTAGGAGTAAATGATTATGTATATGCATGTGTAAATACAGTAAAAAGAAAGAGGTAAAAAAATATTTTGGAACACTAAAATAGTAAGTGATGGAAAAACCATAAATAAATAAAATTTTAGGGGTATAGTGAAATTTGGACTGTCTGAGTTTCGGAACGACTCTGAAACTATTTTTATTATAAATTATAAATAAAAATAAGATGTTTGAATATTTACTTTGAAATCCAAATCCCGACAAAATCGTCAGAATAAATTACAGAAGGAAATGTAGAAAAAGTACAATTTAAGGAAAGTTTAAGGATAAAAGTGAAATTTGCCAGATGTGACTTACTATATAAGCCTTACTTAGAAATGTTTTGGCCATTTCTTCCTCTCTTCTTGTCCGAAATTTGCTCCTTCTATTTCCATTGATTTTTCTTCAATTTTACTAAGGAAAATCCATGGAAACTTGAAACAAACTACATATATTTCATCCTCCATCCATTTGAAACCTTGAAAATCAAGAAAATTCAAGAAACAATGGACTTGAAATTTTCAGCCATTTCATCAAATTGAGGTAAATTGTTGCTTTGTTTGATTTTATGGTTGATTTAGGGTTATTAGATATTAGTTAGAATGGGTAATGTGTTTATTTGCATCAATTGATGCATATAGCATTTTTGCCCAATTTTCAAACCCTAAACCTAAGTTGTATGAGATGATTTGTTGAAATTAGATTATTATGTGTAAATTGAGTGTAGAATAAGTTAATTGGAAGTTAATTAATGAGTATTTTATGGTTGAATTGTTGTAGAAAATTCAATTGAAAAAAATTGCACATTTTTCCTACTTTGAGGGAATTGAAGGAATTGGTGGCAAACCAATTTTGCTAGCTTATTTGGAGTATCAGGTGAGTCTTTTATGCATCCTATAACATGCCTAAAGTGTTAAATTGAAGTTTGTAATTCACCTCCAAAAGGGCCAAAGTGGCCGAACCATAATGTGGCAAAATTACCTTTGATTTTACTTCATTTTGGCTTGTTTTCTTAAGCTAATTTGATCCATTTAATATTATTTATTACTGTGTTTAAAATGCCTATGGAATTGCCTATAATGTATGTTGACTATTGATATTTTGGGCAATGTCAATGTTGCACCAAAACCTTGCCAATTTGTCCATCCATTTTTGCACACAATGTGTTCGATAAAATGCCTAGTTCAAAAATCCATAGGCCAACCATTTGAATGCCATCATCGCCAACGACAATGGCATGCCTATTGCGTCAACTTTTTATCCATAAATGACCAACTTATGTTTGATCCCATTGTTGGTTACTAGACCTTTGGTCATTGTATAATCAATTGTTATTGATATTCTATTGATTCTATTGCTCATTGAATTGATTGATGATGAGTTATTGATACTTGGTGATGCCACTATTGTGAAATGGTATCTATTGATGTGTTTCTTGTTTCTATTGATTCCAATGTGATTTGACAGAGCCGCCGTCCTGACAGAGTAGTGAGTACATACTATCGGCATTGTGCATAATGTATTGTTATTATGTCCTAACTGGGAAGGGTTACCAGTCCTAGTCATAAGACCTGATCCGACTTATGTTTATTGATATGAGTATGATTATGTGTTTCACACATATTCTATACGTTTCATGACTCTATATCTGTCTTATCTAAATGATTAACTCTCTATTAATGTGATTATTGACTTACAGTCATATTCTGTACTTGATTATGTATCCAGAGATTTTAAGGATATTGATTCATTTATTTCATCTGCCTATTGTTTATTGATATTCCATTATCTTTTTATTGGTCGATGCATATTAGATTCACTGAGTATCATATATACTCACCCTCTCACTGTTTTCCATCTTCAGGTACAGAGTAGGAGGCAGATTCCTGACTTTTGTTCATCCAAGGAATTATATAGTCTGATAAAGATAGTGTAATTAATTTAAACACTGTATCTTTTATATGTGTACTAGATGCTCCATATAGTATTATGGTATGGACATATTGTATATAGAAGTGTATGCAATATTTTGGAGTATAAATGAATATGTGTTTACAATGATGGTAATTACAAAAAGTAACAGAATGAATGGCATAGTAATAGAATGAATAGTGCTTATGTGAGTATATGAATATAGATTGATATGTATAATATGTGATTGTATTGATGTGATGATGGGTTCTATGGGTGTCGGTCGCCTTGAGCATCTCCTGCACCATAGGACCGTCGCAGCTCGAGTGCGGGTTGTGACATAAAAATATTATATGAATATTTGTTAATGATAGCAGATGTGAAAGATATTAATCGTAATATGAGAAATACTTAAAGACTAATAATGATTAAATTAATGACAAAGATAATGATACTAAAAAAATAAGGTTAAAATGTAATGTGACATAAGAAAAAGAAAAATTATATGTACTTAGAAGTGCCATGAATGTCTATTGAATTATGAAGTTGAGGGTATAAGGATGACAAATTATTGGGAGTGTAAAAAAATATTTTCTGTGCAGGCTATGTAAATTTTGAAAGACCCGATTTTGGGTCGTGAATAGCATTAAAAATACAAAATAGACTCTGTCGAAATTTCTGTAAAGTTAACAAGTAATAAATGGAATTTAAATATTAACGAATGAGCTAAGAATGATTGATTGATAACTAGATTGTTTGCTGGTTCTACGGATTTCCGGTGACCTTAGGTCTACTCATACCCTAGGACCGTCGTGTTCCAAAAGTGGAACGTGACAGGCAACCTTTGGCGAGCATCATTTTATGAGGCAACATTTATTGAGCCAACAAGCGACGAGTCAATACTTGACCAGTCTAGATTTAACGAACCAACATGTTATGAGAAACCATTTAACAAACCAACATTTGATTAGCCAAACTATGCTCTAGGGCTTACATTGCTAATAGTGTGTTGGTGACTTCAATGTCAGTAGCAGGTTTTTGGAGAAGAAGGGGTATCATCATATTGAGGGCTCTTAAGATTTGGCTTTCAATAATTTTTTGTATATGTGAATTGATGGATTTTGAGTTCAAAGGAAATGATTTTATCTTGTCTAATAAGCAAATAGGGGATGCTAGAATTATATAATGCATAGACTGAGTAGTAGGGAATATTTAATGGCGATAACTTTTGCCTTTGCTCAGGTTCTCCTTTATTGGTTCTGACCATAGGCCAATAGTAATAAAACTCTACTTGAGATCTAGGATAGTTTAGAAGGGCTTCAAGTTGGAATCGAAGTGGATTACCAAGGAAGAGTGCTCAATTGGGTTTGGAATGATAATCCCCACACATGTTGGCAGAAACAATATCACGAGCAAGTTTTGTGTTTGTCATGAGCACTTTAGCAGCTGGAGTATTGCAATTTTTGGAAATTCTAGAAGAAGAATTAATGAAATTCAAGCTTAACTGGAACATCTCCAAATAAATGATAAGTGTTCTCAGGTGATCAATAGTTAAAAATGACCCTCTTTCATGAAATAAATAATTTGTGGAAAGAGGAAGAAATGTATTGGCACCAAAGATCTAGAATCAATTGGTTGAGCTTTGGAGAAAAAAAAAAATCAAATTTTTCCACTCATCCATAATGCATCGACGATGAATGAACTATATTGTTAAATTGAAAAACTGAAATGGTCGATGGATAGAAGAGGAAGAAGCGATAGTGGGAGAGATGGAGGATTTTTTTCAACGAACTTTACTTATATGATTCGATTATTATAACTCAAGAGTTATTGAGCAACATTCCTTGTTTGTTCTCTACAAAGTTTAATCAAGGCCTTTATACTCCTATTTCTAAAAGGGAAGTTATGAAGCTATCATTAGTTTGTATCCCCTCAAAGCACCAAGTCCCAATGGATTCCAGGGTCTCTTTTTATCAAAAATTCTGGGAAATAGTTAAAAATGATGTGGTGCAGATGGTTAAAAGCTTCTTTGAAGATGTTATTTTACCTAAAAAGCTTAACAAAACCAATATTGTTTTGATACCAAAAATCTAAACTCCATATTCAATTATGGATTTTAGACCTACTAGCGTAATTTTGTATACAAAATCATAATAGCGTAGTATGTTTTAGAGTTGCATATGCACAGTAAGTTGATAACTATCTATCCCTAACGACACTAAAATATGCTTTTATGATGGCTTTTCATAATTAAGAATATAATCTTTAAGTAACTTGTTAGGTGAGTTTTTTTTCAATATAGAGAATGGGGTGCCAACTCAACTTAGTATAAACTTAAAACTATTCCTGATCACAAGGCTCATCGCTTTAGCTATAGTCTGAAATACCATTACCTCTATTTATCTTCCTAGTTAGTATAGAGTAGTGGAAGTGGTGAGTTACAAACCACTTGACTGGAATTTCAGGATAAACAAGTGAATACTCGTTAAATAGGTAGTTGAACAGTGATGTAGGATAATATTGACATGCGAATTTACTGTCTGCAACTGACTGTCGTACTGGTCATAATTATACATATAGTCATTTGACTAGAGGTGACACAACTGTCCATATGTAGGTGGTTTAAGTTTGCTAATGCTTATATGATGGGGCTATCGAAGCATTGACATATGGCATGTGGTGCCTTTAGTTAGTTAATAGTGGGCTCGGTGTTCATCCAAACATGAAAATTATTGCCCTAAGTAAATAAGGGTAAAGTTTTATGCCTTTCTTGATATTAAATCATTGGCTAAAATGATTAAAGATAGACTATATCAAATTTCTTGATTGGTCAAAAATAAATATCGAGATGAGAATATATGATCTTGGTATTAGGGTTTGACAATTACCATAACCTTAGCCAAGATTAGAATCTTTTAATAAAGAGATTCTAGTGCATAGTAATTATGATCAAGGAGCATAAAATGTCAGTAACCAACTTATCACATTCATATTAATTAGGTAAGAGAAAGTGGAGATTTCTGATTGGTGAGATGATTTTTGTGTGATATCTAGGACTAATATCATATCTCATTGCTAATTAGGCATGAAAGTAGAAAGTCACACATAAAAGAGTACTACGTGATCGAATTCATATTATCTAGATTATTAATTGATTGCTTAGTTAAGTAATTGAGATAATTAAATCGAGCCAATAATTAAATTTATAGTGACTGTAGCATGACCTATGGCTAGTTCAAGTGTTTAGGGTTTATCGATTTCGTCCTCACTTAAATTGGATATAAGTGAAATGGATTAAATTGAAATACTTATAGTTGTTTGGTATTTAAATTGCAAAAATGTATTTAGGATTTTGTAACCCTAAATCCTAAATTGGATTTAGGGATTAGGGATTGAGCCTTAAGCCCTAAACTAATTTGATGGGTGAATGGGCTAATGACAGTGAAAATCTTAATGGCATATATTGTAATTACCTAAAGTGAAAAAAAGAAGAAACTTCTTATTAATTTCCCAAAGTTATAGGAATTTACTTGGAAATTTCATATAACCATCTACACCACCACTTTAAGTAAGTGGAGTTTGGTGGAGTAAATTTTGACACAATTCAATCTTCTTCACCATCTTTTTTTGACTTGAGAAGTTCAGGAGAAAAGATGAACTGTAGAAAAATGTAGATTAAATATCAACTTTCATGTTCTTCATTCTTCTCTTTTGCATGTGAAGTTAGAGAGAGAATTTAGAAATAAGAGATTAGAATAATGTGAACACCGAATTTGCACACCCCTGGACTTCAAACAGGTCCATATCCACCAATGTGTCTGGTGTATGACATGAGACACATTGGCGAATTTAGCCTCAGTTGCTGGCGGATCCGCCAGTGACTCCCCAACTATCGTCTTCTTTGGCTCCTTGTGACACCAATGTGTCTGGTGTCAGTCGCTAAAGCACTCTGGTGTCACCACCAAATTCAGTCCAAATCAAGTGAACGAAATGCCCTTCAGGCCTCTATAAATAGTGCCTCCCCCTCTCATTTGTAAGACACACTAAGTAATTGAGTTGAAATTTCCTCAAGAAGCACTCTCTCCTCTCCCTCCAAAATAACTCTCTCAAGGTTTTGCCTTCCTGTAACATCCTAGGTGAAACCCTAACCCTAGCACCTAAACCTTAATTGGAGACCCTAACCATAGAACCTAAACCCTAGTTGGAGTTAGGGGGTGTTTATATGTGATTGATTGTTATATATGTTATATGATTTATTTGATGTGTTTATATGTGATTGATTGTTATATATGTTATATGATTTATTTGATGTGTTTACATGTGTGAATGATTGTTATATATGTTATATGATTTATTTGATGTGTTTACACGTGTGTTTAATTGCTAATTAATTATTTGAGAAAAATAAATTAAGGATAAATAAATAAATAAAATAAAATAAAATAGCTAAATTAGGTTAGAAAAATAATAGGACTTGATTGCAAAAGGAAATAAATAGGAGAGATTTAATTGGAAGTTTATAGGACTCAATTGGAATAAAAGAGATGGAGGGAGGAGTTAGTGGCAATTGGGTTCATCTTGATTCAATGGAACCATGTATTGGTACATCTAAATCCAATGGATGTATGTATAGAGCTTATAGTGGACTGTATGAGATTGGAAGCACTTGATCATTTGCCAAAATCCCACTAACACTATTTTAATCAAACAGATTCTGCTTTTTTGACAAAAAACCATTCAAAAACCGTGTACAAGCCAAACCAAGAGAAAAACCTCTCTTCCTTCAAGCATTGGTTCGGCCATTGATGAAGTTTGAAGATCTTGGAGCTTTTTTGATAGTTTAAGTGAAAAACCATCATCTCATCTTCTCCATTTCTTCAACATAGTATAAAAATTCAGTTTGGTGGTGTTCTTGGAGACCTAGGGTTTCGGCCACTTCAAGAAATTTGAAAGCTAAATCTAAATTCTGGTTGGTTAATGTTTTATTTACATTTAAATGTTGGGTTTGAGGATGTATTTGAAGGATTAAACATATAATGGGTAGTATGGTGTAGTGACCAGAATGAATTAGGGATTTGGAGAAAATTTTGATTCTTTGTTCCAATTGTACAATTGATGTTGTAAATGGTGTTAATTAGATGTGAATTGAATAGTTTGTTTGAGAATTGAACATCCATGTGCCAATTTCCCTTTTGGCCGAAATGAATTGGGGGAAATTTGGGGAAAATTGCCTTTGATGCTTTAATTGAGCAATTGAATGTATATATGATGCTTAAGGGATTAAATTGATGTGCATTGAATGTTTAATTATGAATTGGATTCCAATTTTTGGATTGAACCTTGGATCGAATAGGAATTAGGATTTTTGTGTGGAATTGCTTCTAAATTTTTGCAATTGAGTGTTTAAAACTTAAATTGGCATGGTGAATTAATGTTTGGGTGCTTGAATTGGAATAATAAACTTCAAAGGAGAAAAACCCCTTTGGACTGAATGCTTTATTTGGGGAAAATGGGGAAATTGTTTGGTTTTTGTCAAATTGATTTGTTAAAAGTGTAATTGGTAGCTTGAATTGGTTAAATATAGGTTTAATTGAAGAATTTAAGGTTGGTTTAGGAAAAACCCCCAAATCCGAACCTAATTAAGGCAATCTTGAGGAAATTGATTTGAATTGGTGCAATTGAGCTTGGAATTGTTTAATTGGTGTGTTTAATTATAGAGTTGTGAAGTTTAATTGCAAAAATAGGGCTTGAATGATTTAGGCCCTTCGGGACGAATGGTTTGGAGCCTAAATTTAGGGTTTATTGTTTAAATTGTGTGTGCAATTGATAGGTGTATGTGATGTGGTTATTGTAGGAAATCGAAATAAGAAAAGGGCAGTGGAATAAAATTTTTATTCAATTTCCTCCATGATCCATATGAAGATCCAGATCAGAAGGTTAGGGTTTATACCTTTTGTTGATGCTTCGACTACGAAAGAACGATTATGAGTCAGGAGCAGAAGCTTTTGCGCCTTCTGCCTCTACGGTATCCACACGAACGGATCGTATCTCTTTTGATTCGTCTCACGAACAAGAAGATAATCTCCAAGACATTTTGCTAGATTTGTCTAAGAGAATTAGGATTAGGGTTCACTTCCTTTTTTCTGAAAAACGACAGAAAAATAGTATCGCCTAAAAATAACATCACATGTATATTTATAGGCCTTTAACCCTAGCATTAGGTCAACTAATAAAACCCTAATTCGCCCCATCTGACTTGGGTTCGAATTTTGGGCTTATATTAGTTCTTAGCTAAGCAATTTAGTCCAATACTTATTTTTTTAATCCATCTCATGAATTAAAATTCCTATTATCGATCCGATCTAAATGTGTGACCCTATAGGTTCCCATATTTTATGTCACAAGTAGTGAGCGGTGTCTAGCAACACATCAATGCTACCTAAGTCACGAGAATGTCAATGACTCGACATAATCTTTCTTGTGATAAAATTACCAAGTAATTAAATCCTTTTGTCTTAGATGTCTCGATTGAACACGAGTCATGGAATATGTCATACTCGCATAGCTCAATCTTTATGTTTTTGATACCTGAGTAGACTCCTAAATCAAATGACAACAATATCACATATCAACTCATTTGAGCATGGCCATGAATTTTAGGTCTCACTCAATCAAAGGGCCTAAAGACATCACTCCTGTTGTATAGTAGAGACAAATCCTATCTTGATCACTCATCATCCCTCTACATAATTTGTGGCATATCCAATTGATGTTTTTATAGTACATCCTGTTATGGAAGACGTTTAACAGTATAAAGATATACAACTCCTTATGTTGGGATCTTTGATGATCTCAAGTCAAAGGATCATACTATTAT
>CANXYC010076011.1:0-11753 GCA_948193065.1 Aleurites moluccanus | reverse complement strand
TTTGGGAGAGCTAGGCATGGAATTAAAGTGTAGCATCTTCACTCTAGATCACTCTTAAGCATCTCAAGTCTAAGGACATTTGCACATTTCCATGCAGAGATATGTCATTAACATTGTTTAGATTTTCATATGACTATCTCCTACGATTACTCCAATGTACTTACTACTCCTAGTAAGCATTCACATGCTATACTCAAACATCCCAATGTCAGCATCTTTATGAGATCAAATCAAATAGTATACGCATGTGCTAGTCTTTTCGAATCAATAATGTCCATTCTCATTGATTTTATGACTAGGGAAATTTAGGTTAAAACATAATTGCACATGATAAGCATCTCACTATCATGATCTCATCATGAATGCCTCTATGTTATGTTTATACCATGGACTTTATTAAATAGTTATACAATATTACTCTAAACAAAAATAAGTACTGATTAATAAATAATGCCTTTTTATTAATATATTTCTAAAAATATCATTACAATGATTGTCTTTAGAGCACCTACACTAACAATTGGATAAGTATAGATTGAGTTATGGGCTAAATAGTAGAGATTGTCAAATTAGGGTTGCAGCGCAGCATGGCTAGTTATAAGGCTAAGTTTAAATTAACACCATAAATTATGTAGTAATGAGAATAACGTGAATTTTAGATATGTTAGAGCCTAATATGTCTAGTTTAAGTAAGAATAATAATTGAATTAAATAGATAAGTGTAGAGAGAGATATAAATAAAGGAACACATGCTGCCAGTGATAGTTTTCTTAAGAATAGAACCTAGGATTTTGGAAATTTTGAAGAATATCTTTAAATGAAGTTTAATTGAGATAATTTCATATTAATTAGTATCTAAATTGAAATTAATTGAATATGTAGAGTTAATAATGAATAAAAGACATGATGGAGAGTGTGGATGCTAAAACCTAGAACCAAGAAAAGAGGAAAAATAAAGGATATCGGTGGAAGTACTAAGCAAATGTGAGTTATATGTACATCATGATGCATGTTCTTTAATATACCTTGATTCATTGCATTTGAATGACAATTTTTCATTGAGCAGCGAACATATCTTTATGTAACTATAAAATGACCAAGCCTAAATTTGATAAATTAATGTTGACTTGATATTGATATAGAAATGGATACCTATTGAGATATATTGATTACTAAATATCATTGCACTTTATTATTGCTCCATTGGCCCATTATACATGTTTGTATAGAAGAGCTACTATACCAATGGGTAGTGAG
Organism: Aleurites moluccanus; assembly: GCA_948193065.1. Classification (NCBI taxonomy): domain Eukaryota; kingdom Viridiplantae; phylum Streptophyta; class Magnoliopsida; order Malpighiales; family Euphorbiaceae; genus Aleurites; species Aleurites moluccanus. Next base: position 10,496 of record CANXYC010076011.1, on the reverse strand, counting down.
GGGAAAACCATCACATTCATCTGTCTACTGAAACTTCTCCTATTTCCTGGTCAACTTGCTCAACGAAGCAGTTATCTTTGAAAAATCTTTCACAAATCGCTTTTAATATCTGACCATACCAAGAAAGTTGTTGATCTCCGAAACATTAATAGGTCGAAGCCAATCGGCAACTGCTTCAACCTTCTAAGGATCAACCTTAATATCCTCTCTGCAGACAATATGGCCAAGAAAACATACTTCAGTTAACCAAAACTGGCATTTAGACAGTTTAGCTTACAATTGATGCTCCCGTAGAGTCTGTAATATAATTCTTAGATGCTCTACATGTTCTTACTCACTCTTAGAGTAGATAAGTATGTTATCAATAAACACTATAACAAACTTATCCAAATAAGGCCTGAAGACCCGATTTATCAGATCCATAAATGCAACTAGTGCATTAGTTAACCCAAATAGCAACACCAAGAACTCATAACGTCCATATCGGGTTTTGAAGGTAGTCTTGGGTACATCTTCCTTCTTAATTTTCAACTGATGATACCTAAATCTCAAATCAATCTTGGAGAAGTGACTGGCAGCCTATAATTGATCAAATAGATCATCAATCCATGGCAGAGGATACTTGTTTTTAACAGTCACCTTATTCAACTGCTGATAGTCAATACACATCTTTAGTAAGCCATCCTTCTTTTTAACAAACAGCACTAGAGAACCCTATGGAGAACTACTCGATATGATAAATCCTTTATCCAATAACTCCTGCAGTTGCACTTTCAACTGCTTCAATTCTGTAGGTGTCATTCTATAAGGAGGAATGGATATCGGATTAGTGCCAACATCAATCTTGAATTCAATCTCCCTATCTGGGGGTAACCTTGGCAAATCTTCAAGGAAAACATTCAGAAATTCTCTGACAACTAGAATCTGATCAATTCCTGCTAGAGCTTTTTGAACATCTACTACATGTGCCAAAAATGTTAAATAACCCTTATCATCTTTCTAACTTGGATAGCTAAAATAAAATGAATACCAATTTCACATTTTTCACCCTGGTACTCAAATTCTGGTTGCCCCTCTGGCTAAAATTTAATCTTTTCTCATAACAATCAATCACTATACGATGTGTTGTTAGTCAATCCATGCCCAATATCACATCAAGTTCAAGTACAGGCAATTATATCAAGTTAGCACATATAACATTATCCTCAATTTCAACTACACAACCTGGGTAATAATAATTTACTTATATACTCTCCCCTATAGGTATGGTTATCTCTAATGGTATGGTCATTAATTGTCTCTCCTTTGTCAACTTAGGTATAAATATAGATGATATGAATGAGTGTGTGGCATTCAAATCAAATAATGCTTGTGCAAACTCATTATGAATCAGAATCATACCTGTTACTGCATTGTCTGCTCTTTGAACCTTCTGAGTGTTCACAGTAGAAACTCGCCCCTGACCTATACTTGTAGGAGCCTGACTGCTGCTCTGTACCTACATTCTGCCTCTATCCCCTACCTAAAGCCTCTCTAGTGTCATTCTGACTCATCTGGATAGTTGGTTGTGATACTGTTGCAGAAGGCTGTTGCTCACTCCATATAGGGCAATTTTTAATGAAATGCCCCTGTTGGCCACATTTCAAACAGGCACCAGATTGTCGTTGACATTCCCCTTTATGCCTTCTACCATAGAAACTACAGACAGTTATACTGGGCACCTGTGTCACAGGTCTGGATGAACCCTATGAATAACCAAATGTTGGTTGTACTAGAGGACCCCTACTCTGACTCCTCCTCTTTTGGCTACCTAATGGAGATCTCTAATCTACTTTGGATATTATCTCTGTCTGTCTCGGTTGGGAGCTTCCCTTCCCTCTTTTGCTCTATACACTAGGTCCTTCTTTCCTCTTATGTTCTCTCTTAGCTCTCTTAGACTTATACTTTTCCTCCATCTGGCTAGCTTTATCAATAATAGTCATCAGAGATGTAAATTTTGTAGCTACCAGAGCATTATGTAACGAAGCATGTAGTCCCCTTCTAAATCTGCTAATCAGATTAGCCTCTGTAGGAGCAATCTGGATAGCATATCTAATTAGACTAATAAACTCATTAGCATATTCCTTTACACTCCGGTTACCTTTCTCCAGTTGCTCAAACTATATAAGATTTCTAGTCTTCACCCCTTCTATCAAAAAATCATCTATTAGGGCCCATCTGAATTGAGCCCAGATGGAAGGATGATTATTGTATAGCTGTGGCTCTATATGTCTAGCAAACCAAGTCTAGACCTTTCCTTTCAGTAGCAGACCAACCTACTCAACTGCTCTGGCATCAGAATAAGGTAGCCTCCTCACTACATTCTCAATATGCTCTAAGAAGTCAATAGGCTCCTTGCCTCTATCACCTTTAAATTCAAGAAAATTAAGCTTTAAGAACTTAAACATACTGAAACCACCTTCATCAATAAGTCGGCGGCCCTCCTAGACTACAGGCCCGCCAGGAGCAACTGTTGGCCATTCAGAGGCTGGAACTAGTGCAATTGGTGGAGCAGCTGGTGCAACAGGGGGTGACACTGCCGATGGTGTTGGATGCGACATAGTTTGTCTTTCCCACCTCAATTCATATATCTCCCTGCATAAATCCATCATTCCCTGCATTATTTCCATCCTCTAAGGGGTCATCACCCACTTTGGTGTCATTTATTCTCTGTCGGGACCTGGGAGGTTGCTCTATCTCCTCCCTGACTAAAGACTCATTAGAAGCTACCTTTACCTCTATGGTAACCTCTCTGTCTCTGTCATCTATAATACAGTCTCTCTGTCTGTCAGACATCTCGATCATTATAAGAAATAGAAACACCAAATTTAGTATGATACATAAATGCAGAATACACATATGTACTTGACAAATACAACAAAAGATGAAACAAGATTTCATATACTCCATGGTTTACTTATACCTATTAACACAATATCTAGTTACTATTCATATACACCTATGCTCTGATACCACCTCTGTCACATTCCAAAAATGGAACATGACGGTCCTAGGATGTAGGAACTGCCAGAGGCAACCGATACCCGTAGAACCCTTTATCATATCCAATTACCATCTTATTATTATTATCCAAATAATTACTTATTATACATTCTGTAACAATGTAATTTGTAATCTGTCATTCTATAGTATGCTATTCTGATGTCTGTAATCATCATTTACATATGCCATAAACATATAAAACCTTCATTTAATATCATATATCCATACATACAGTCTATTTATATCCATTTATATATAACCATGGAGTAGCTAAAATAATTACAACACTGAGTATAAATAATTACACTGTAATCAAAACACAGCAGGATTCCACGGAGGAAAGAGATACTAGAATCCAACTTCTACTTCTGACCTGAAAAATGGTAAACAACTAAAGAATTAGTATATAAATACTCAATGAATCTAATATGCATCATAATATAGGTAAAAGATGGTTAAACAATATAAATAACATATGAATAAACAATAGATAATAGGGTTGCACACCAAATTATAGAAGGAAGAAATTGGGATAGAAATAATGAATTGGAATCAATGAATAGGTTAATAAAACACACATCATGTAGATAAGACAGATAATGAGCTATGACACATATAACTCATATATAACTCATGTAATATACATAAGGTGAGCCAAGCCTTATGGCTAGGACAATTAACCCTTCCCAGCTAGGATCTATAATAAACAATGTGCATATTACCGATGGTATTTACCTGCTACCCCGTTGGTAAGATAGCTCTATCAAATCAACACATTATCCAATAAAAGAATGAAATAGGTCAATGAACAATAATAGGTAGCAAATAGCTCATCAATTATCAAATAGTTTACGAACCACTTAATCAATATTATTATTAAGTAACTTATAAACAATGGAGGGTACTTATAGAATGATTGTCACGACCCACTTTTAGGTCGCGACGGTCTAGGGCACGGATAGACTTAAAGTCACCGGAAACCCATAAAACCCATGAACAATCCATTTATCAATCATTCAATCAATATTAGCTCATTCATCAATGCTTAAATTCCATTTATTACTTATAAATTTTACATAAATTTTGTTAGAGTTTTCTTTATAATTTTAATGCTATTCCAGACCCAAAACTGGGTCTTTCAAAAATTACACAACCTGCACTAAAATTATTTTTACACTCCCAATAATTTGCCTTCCTTATACCCTCAACTTCACAGTTTCACAGACATATATAGCACTTCAAAATCTCTTTTATAACATATAAATATTATTTTAGCATTTTCAGTATCACTGTCTCTATCACTCCACTATCACTGTCATTATCAATCATTAAGCATTACACATTACAATTTTTAATGCCCCTGAAGTGTCAAGTATTTCAATTTACGTACATCATTATTGTACTCGATCATCTAATTATACACAGTACCATGGAGCTTTATGAGTGGACACTTATAACCTTTAGTGAATAATATTCTATCTTAATGTACTTGACATTCCGAGTCGAAAAAGGAATTGACTTGGAATCAGCTTTCTCTATCTCCGTGTAAAAATTAGAAACCATAATTTGGTGAGTATAAAATATTCAGTGAGCATGCATACATTATTATATATGAGATATAAGCATATGATAATAAAAGATATTAACGGTAAGCAATAAGATATAAGTTTGGAATCAATGAACAGGTAAACAATACTCGTATCATGTAAATAAGACAGATAAAGGGATGGACTATATGTAAACATACAGTCTCCAGTAGTATCAATATGGACTATATGTGAACATATAGTCTCCAGTAATATCAGTATCGATAAGCATAAGACTGATCAGGTCTTATGGCCAAGACCATAACCCTTCCCAACTAGGGCATCAGTAATACAATGTGCACATCGCCGATAGTATGTACGCACTATCCTGTCGGAAAGGCAGCCCTATCAAATCCACATGTGAATAGGCCAATGGAAGTAAATAACAATATCAAGTATGCATTAAGAATATTTTGGTACAATGGCTTTCGATACACGGGTTTACTTATCAATTAGTACACAAAAGGCATTTCAATATCAATAACAATAAATAAATATGGATAAATTTCAATCTTTAGGAAGATCAAAGAATGATCAACAATAACAAAATGGTATTTAATCAAGAAGGAAACATACTCATTGGGTCAACAAATCAAAATATGAGTATGCATAATAATGTATACATTACTCACCTTAGCTTATAACTTGAACATTTCCCTTTTCTTTTATCCTTGATTCTTTGTCTTATCTCTTAATGTTATCCATCTCATCTCTTATTCATTCTTAACTCTACATATCCAATTAATTTCCATTTAGATACTATTTAACATAAACTTACATTACTTATATTTATATTAAAGAAAATTCCTCAAATTTCCAAGTTACTATGGTTTTTCTGTGCAAAATTCTTTATTGGCAGTCTGTGTTCCATTACTCACATCTCTCTCTACAATTATCCAATTGCTTAAATTCTTATTCCTAATTAAATTAAACATATAATATTTGAACATATCCAAATTTCACATTAAAATCATTATTACACAATTTATGGTGTTAATTTAAACTTAAACCTATAACCAGCCCTACTATCATGCATTCTGCCTGCAATCCTATTCTGGAAGATACTGTTCTTTTGCTCATAACTCAATCAATACTTAACCAATTACTATAATTCCTTTTCCTATTAAAAATAGACACATAAAATTATAATATATCCAAATTTCATAATTTTTGGATTACTGTACAATTATTAGTGAATTTTCAAATTTAAATTACTGCCCTAAAATCTCTATCCAGATATGCCCTGTTTCTATGCCTGTAAGTAATTCCGTACTCATCCAATTAGAAAACTATTTTATATAAATTTATATAGAATATAAATAAAAATTTTTTATTTTTAATATTTTATCTAATTCAAATTTCAAAGTCCTCAAATTAATAGAATTTTGTAACCTATGTTCTGCTAAATAGTCATTCCTGGCAGTCTACACTTATGACCTAATATCTCATAAACCACAATTCCAATTGCAAAACTCTTTTATAGTTTATATATAAGAAATAAATTAATACTTTTCATGTTAAAAACATCTTCTAATTCTATCTCTATTAGTCTGTACAAATAAAATATAGTTGCATTTTCTAGAAAACCTAATTCCAGATCAGTCACAGTTCTCACCCAATAACTCTTACCTTACTTTGAATTTTCCAAATTTTTTTTACAGACATCTAATTAACATATTTATCTATAACTTTTATGTTTTAACCATCTTCAATTCAGTCATTAAAATTTTGGAATATTAGCCATAAGTTACTGCCTCAAAATAGAATTCAGAAACTATATAAACTCTAACTTATTCTTAACATTTTTAGCTTAATTACCTCAATTATTTGCCAAATCATGCTATAGAACTCTTAAATATAATTAAAAATGATAAATTTAGAATCATTACTTTAGATTAAATTCTTAAATTCCATCTTCTTTCTTCCTTCATAAAGTTTGAACACAAATTTCCTTTCTTCCTTCATCTTCCTTCTTCAATCTCCAAGCTATTTTTTGGTTGATTTCTATGGAAAAATTGGAAGACTTATTTCTTTATTTTTCTCCCCTCAAGTTTTGTCCACTTCCTCTTCATTTCTTATTTCCCTCCTCTTCTTATATCTACAAAGTCAAACTAAAACAAATTGAAGATAAAATTGATAGAATTTTCTAGATTTGGCTTATTTGGCACCTATTTAATTAATTAATAAATCAATTAATCATTTTTCTATCGATTATTTCCTTTTCCCTTCATCCTTGGCCGGCCACCTAGCTGATTTCTAGAATGGTGGGTCCCACAACTTTATTTAATTGTACTTTTGGCCCAAAAAATTTTTTATTTATATTTTTTACCCCAAAACTTTCTGTAATTTATTATATCTATTATGTTTAGATTCAACCTCAAATGTGGGGAGTGAAATACTTTATTTTAAGTTTTTCTATCATTTAAAAATAGTTCTGAGTCATTTCTGGATCCCAGACAGTGGATTTCCAAAATTGCCCCGAAAGTTGCCTTTATTTATATTTTTGCCATTACTCTTATTTTCAGTGTTCCAAAATATTTTTCAACTCTTTCTTTTCATCATAATTTCACATAAAATTAACCTATTTAATCCCTCCAAGTCTGGGTAAAAAATTCTTAAATTAGCCGGACTGCTATTTTCCCGGCAGCATTTTCGACATTGACTATTTCCGAAAAAAGTTTTGCATTTGCTTTCTAACTGTGTCTCTAAAATTATTTCCCATCATTTCAATGCTTTTAAACTATAAACTGAGAATCAATTCATGCATACAAGATGGGGCTTCCTAGGGTATTACAATGATAATAGGTATAACAATCAATAATGGGTTGGATTTAAGGATGATCATTTAAGGTCACTTAGGTAGGCAAAAATGGCTAGCCAATATCGCTGGCAACAATGACATATAATGGTAGGCCTATGGAATTTACAAGTGGTAGGCTTATGGATTTTCTTTGGGCATTTCATCAAACATATGATGTGCAACATATAATAAGCATTTTGGTAAGGTTTTGGTGTAACATTGATATTGTCCCAATATCAAATAAACAACTCACAATATAGGCAACATAATAGGCATTGGATATCTAACAAATAACATCAAACAAATGATCAAATAGGCTTGTGAAACAAGAAGTAAACAAAATGGCATTGAGCCAAAATGGGGATTTTGGGGGAGGTTTCCAATTCTCATTTTAATGATTTAGGCATACAAATGATGCATATTAAACTTATCTAGCACTTCAAATTGGCTTGGAAAATTTATTTTCCACTTAAAGTTTTAAAGAAGGCAAAACTCACAATCTTCCACTTCTTTTTGTTATACACCAAATCAATCATCAATTAGGCTTCCAAGTGCATCAAATAAACATAATTTAACCTAGTTAGACATTAAAGATAAATAATCTAGAGTTTGGTTAAACACAACTTCAATTAAGGTTTAGAAATTTGGGAATTTTCCACCAAGTGCATCAATTGATGCAATTAAGCCTCAAATTCATCTAATTCAATACCTAGAATACTTATTTAACCTAATTAATCAATGGAAACACTTTGTTACCTCTTGGTGATGTTCTTGCAGAAATCTCCTTTCAACTAATTCTTATTTCTCTTTATGATTTATGATGAGAAATGGTTGGGAAGTGGAAGAAATAAGGTTGGTTTTAAGTTTTCTTCAAGTTTTTCTTGGAAATTTTGGCTTAAATTTGATAGAAATTGAGCAAAGGTGGTCGGCCTATAGGTGGGAGGAAGAAGAAGGTGAGCAAATGAAGAAAAAATCTTCTAAGTGTTTTTTATATAGGTGGGAGAATTGGCAAATTACAATTTCCTCCCTAAAGCTTCCATTAATTATACTTTGACCCCACAACTTTCTGCAACTTATTCTGTCAATTATATTGAGATTCATATTTCAAAGTGGGAACTAAAATAGTTTATTTTTATCAGTAATTTATCATCATATAATTTTCAGAGTCATTCTATTGATTTTCCATCATTTTTAATACTTTTTCATATTTTTTTCATATAATTAACTATTATTATTCTTAAACTTCCATTATACAAGTAACTGTGAAAAATTAATTCTAATTGAATACTGTATAAATTCCTTAAATTTCTTAAATACTGCCGACATTTTTGGTCCGATACTAGTAAACTGCTTAATTACTGTAGCATGCATCTAGAATATTACACAGATGCCCGTGCCAGTTACTGTTTCACCATTGTCGCCATTATTACTTAGCCATGCCAAAATTGATAACCCAGTTAAAAAAAACCTCTCATATCTTTATGAATCTAGAATCGAATTTCAACTAAGGTTTGTTGCACCTTCAAATTTGTTCACACTATTTTATTTAATCATTACCATTTTATTTATATATTTATATTACGACCTTTGATTAAACATCCTCTTTTTGCTTTAGTCCTGGCATCACTCAATCTACAATAAGTTCATCAACTCATGATAATGAGGACTCTAATCCTAATTAAGCCCGTAGAAGATTTGTGATACATGCTTAAAGAATAATAGTGGAGTTATTCTTTTATTATTATTTTTTTTTTTTGCATGAATTTACCAAGTTTACAAATTCTTTCAATTTGATTTCATTTAATATTATTTTATATTAAAAATTATTTGCAGATCCTTGGATGGCAAACAATAAACATGCGGATCAACTCATCCACATCAGATACAAGTATGGAAATAAATTTTTTGTAACTTATGACCTAATTTTGATGCACTATATAATATTTTTTGCTTTTCATTAAGTAATAAATTATGTTCTTATTATTGTTTGTAGTGTTAAAAAGATCCCATCCTTGTTAACACACTAGACAACATATTAAAAATTGATATAAATATTTTGGATAAATCAAATTATATTATATGTTATGTGATTTAGAATAATATTAAGAAAATACTATTAAATTATCTCTCATATTAAAGATGATTATACATTTCACTTATAAATAATTATTATATTTTTCATCATTATTAATTTATTTATCATAATTTATATACAATACTTACTCGTAGTCACACTCCCTAGTTTTTAACTAAATATAATTATAATTGAAATTAATAAAATTAAAATTTTTTAAACAAAAAAAAAACAGACGAAGCATTAGATTTTTTTAAGGAGATAATTTCACTGGTAGTCCTTAAAGTATTGATTAATATATATTGTGGTCCTTAATCTTTAAAACGTAATACGAAAATCCTTAGACTTTTAACTTACTTTCTCTGGTAGTCCTTAACTACCTAAAATTATTGTTATTTCTATTTTAACCCCCCAAAATCCTTTTCTTTCTTCAAAGAAATCCAAAACCCCCTTTTTTTTATAACTTGGCTCTAATACCATTAAAGGTGAGCCTGCTCTCTCTCTAATTAGTTTGTTAATAGGCGAAATTACATAGAGCTACTCCTAAAGATCTTCAAAGGGCTTTTCTGTTATTTCTGATTTCTTTCATCTTCTTATACTCGTTGTGATAGTGAAAGCTAGCAACAAAACCCAAAGGGCCTTTGTTCTAGAGGAAAAAATCATCAAACTCACTTTGTCTAAGAGTCAACTTTTCTAAATTTTTAAACAACTTGTCTATAGAATTATTTAGAGAGTCTAAACGATCTATAATAGAATTTAATAATCCTATCACTGGATCCTTGCCTACACCGTGATCTAGGTGATGACAATCAGGATAAAAACAACCCAAAAAATTACTAGTCATCCAATAACCGTGCAAAAGTATCAAGCCTTTCTAGATAATGAAAATTATTAAATTCAAGTTCTTGGTCAAGAAAATTTTTAAGTTCAAGGTCTTCTCTTTTAGGCCTCTCAAATCTTTCAATCCTTCTTATAGCAATAGGTAATTATCTTA
>CANXYC010075873.1:0-11933 GCA_948193065.1 Aleurites moluccanus | reverse complement strand
AAATTGCAAGAATGTCTGGGTACTCAGCTTGATTTCATCACGGCTTTCCATCTGCAAACAGATAAGCAATCGGAGAGGACCATCCAAACTCTAGAAGACATGTTGAGGATGTGCATTCTAGAAGGCAGATTGAGCTAAAGGTGTAAACATGAAAAATGTCCCTTTTTGTGTTGTAATATTGTATGTAAAATTTCAAGATTTTTGGATAAGTATATTTTAGTGGAGAGTGGATTTTCTCAGGTCTGTTCGGATAGATTTTGGGGCAGTAAGTCTGGGTGGCATGTAGAGAGTCACCATGGTCTGTGTAGTTACCTTTGTGAATTGAATTTTGGATATATTGAGCCTCTATATGTCTATATTAAGTGACAAAAAGAATTAGTAAGTTTGGATATTTGTAGCTCATTTACGAGCTGGTTAAGTATAAGTTGTCCAGGAAAGGTTTCAACTTAGCAGAGTCTTGGTATGGCAAGCCGGCAAAGTGCGGGGTGGCATTTTGCGAGCTGGCAATGAAGGCTAGTGAAGTAGCGAAGTGGCTAGGTGGTGAGGTGAGATTGCCGAAGTGGCAATTGGCGAAGAGGCATATACGAGGTGACATGTGTGAAGAGGCTTTGGTGAAGAGGATTTGGGGAAGAGGAAACGCGAGGTGGCATTCTGCGAAGAAGCATTATGCAAAGAGGGAATATGCGAAGTGGCAATCTGCGAGCAGAGTTTAACGAAGAGGGAATGTGCAAAGAGGCAATTTGCGAGCAGGATTTGGCGAAGAGGGAGATAGGCGAGGCGAAGAGGCATTGCCGAGGAGGCATCCGCGAGGAAGAGTTCGCGAAGAGAATTTGGCGAGGCAGCATATGCGAGGTGACATATGCGAGCTGGATTAGCGAAGTGTCATTGCCGGATCAGTTTGACGAGCTAGGAAGTGAGAGCTGGGAAATGCGAAGTGGGAATGGCGAGCTGAATTATGCGAGATAGTTTTGCCAAGGCGAATTGGTGAGCTGGCAAGCGAGATTTCTGGGGCAGTGGTCTATTTAACCCCAGGAACCCAGTAGCATTTTTCACGATTTTTCCTTTCTTCTTTCTTCAATAATTTCAGTCTTTTCTCATATTAGTCCCATTTTATTTTCTAAGGCATTAATACTCAAATTAATGCATTAGACTTCTAGATTATTCTATATTAATGCAGAAATTATCAGATTTAAACAAGAAATCTCAGGAATTTCAGTTTTAAAGAAATAAGGTAAATTTTCTTCCAAAGTCATTTTCTTTTAGATTTATTTAAGTCTATTGGTTAGAATAATTAATATTGGGTGTATAGAATTTATTGCAAGAAATTTAAAGTCATTAATGGTAATTAATATGGAAGGATATAAGAATATTAGGACTGTCATGAATAGTAACATGAACAGTAAATCCAAATTAAATGCAGATTTTTCTTTAAGAGATAATTAAATTGATGTTGGGAATTAAGAATAGAGATCTTAAGATGGTTAAATATTCAGAAATCATGTTAAATATTATTGATTTGGAGAAAATCCTAATTTTGAATATTTGGGAAATTTCTTAGGAGGAGGAAATCAAAATAATTGAGGAGTTGGAATTAAGCAAATTGCTAAAGAAAATTTAAGAGAAATTGTGTAAGAGGTAAGTATGAACATTCCAGTTGTTTCTTATTTCTTTGAAATAATATGACCAAGCATTCTTAAATTGTTCGTCCATATATATATATAATGTAAATGACTTAATCAATTTTCTTGGATCAAGTTCATATGCTTCTTGCTTGTTAAATTCGATTGAATGATGAATTATGTTGATGGTCTTGCGACCAATATGATTCTTATGAGATTGATACCACATGACCCTATGGATAGAATGCTCTTCCCAATGAGAGTAAATTCATTGGTCCATTGTGCACTTTGGGAGCCCAGTTGATAGGGCTTTTATTAGTGTTTCACCTAGAGGGGACCATGAGTTCTAGGCGTATGCCTGGCCAAGCATGCGTTAATGTTAAGGTAGCAAGGCTACTATACGTATGATATGACACGAGATCAGTTCTATCAGATGAGATTTGATAATGCCTTTCTTTATGGGCATTTTGTATTCTAATTATTATAAGCACTCATGTTCCTTCAAGTATAGTTTAAGATTCTTTCATACCCATTTATATCTAAATATATGTTCATGATTATGATTTAATATTCAGATTCTTGATTCATGATGTTCATATCTTATTGAGTTGAAGGTTCACTCCTCTTCTGTGGATTTCAGATGGTAGTGTAGCTCGTGAGAGAGCTAATAGAGAAGATCAAGCTTCTTGACTCGTTCTTCCAAGAAGTCTACATTGTAATTCTTTTGAAATATGATTTTGTATATTCATTAAATGGTACTATGACACCATATGTATTGGAAGTATATTCTAGAGGTCCGTAGTTAGTCATTCGAGGATGATAATATATATGATGTATGAATTATTACCTTTTGGGTACTCTTGTTCCTTAGTGATGTGAGATGCATCTTTTGATCAGTAAGGAACAAGAGAAAGCTATGAAATGATAATGGTAAAGATATGATTGATGTTTAATTGGATTTATAGAAATGATTATTGTATGAGATATAATTGTGTATGAGATTCATGATATGTGAGTTCTATGAGTTTATGGTGGCCTTAAGCCTACCCTTGCCCTAGGGCCATCGCACCACTAGAGTTGGGATGTGATATTAGATTAAGACTAGAAGATTGGGCTAAGTGGTGGCTCAATTGGCTTTCTGGATTTCATTTTATGGTCAGACAAAGTTTAGGTCATTTTAGGTCGTTTCGGCGGGCTTATTTACGGGCCAATATGCATTATAGGTACTGTAATATAATAAATGCTAGTTTATCAGTCCAAATGACTTTTTATATGATATATGAGGCAAATCATGCATGATTATACATATAGACTCACCTTTATTGCAATTAAACCACTTTAGCCCCCAATCTATTGTTCAAGGCCCTAATCGACCCGTTGCTCGACACTCCGAGCAGGAGTACTCGACGGTTCACCTATTTCTATATATAACACTCCGATAAGATGTAAAAACATCACAAAACATATTATTCACATAGAAACACATCAATAGACACAAAGCATACTCAATATGCATCATAAGCCTCAATTTACACAATTTACCCTTTTTCTATTCCTTTGTGCAATAAACACATTCTATCACCATATTTGACCTACATTTCACATATTTATCACTTATAAACCAAATTAAGAACTCATGTACACTTAACTTAATATTCCAAATCAAACATACACCACATTTCAAGTTTACCTTCTAAGTACTTATATCAGTCATCTTTTACATATTTAAACTTAAGCATTTCCATTACTTATACCATTAAACTATATTCAAACCTTACCTTTCAAATTCCATTAACCTAACACATTAAACTAACAAACTCAATATGGTTTAGCCAAAATGGAATTCATCCCATTCATCCATTTTTTAACACCAATCAAACATACAGCATATATATATACCAATTACACAACATTCATCCATTTAAACCTATTAAATATCAAAGCACAAATCCACCATTCATCATCCTCACATTTAGCCAAAATGGAGATCCATCCAAATGGATTTATTTTCATCAATTTACCATTAATTCATTACATACACATCAAATATAACTCATTCTATCATTTAAACCTATAAAACACCAAAGTTCAAAACCATTTCTCAACATCATATGGTTCGACCATTTTGGTTCTCCATTCAAATGAATTTGTTTCCATCAAATGATCACTAATTCATGTTAAACACATTAAATACACATCATTTGAATAAAAAACCTCATCAAAACAACACTTTGATTCATACCTTTTTCTATTAGGGTTTGATTTCCAATCTTTGAATTTCTTCCAACCTAAACACATTTTTGTCATCAATTAACATCAATGAACATCTTAGAAACACAATTAAACCAAAAGAATCACAAAATCACTTACTTTTCCAATAGTTCATCACAAATTTCAAAGCTTTGATTTTTTACTTTTTCTTGTTTTTCCTTTGAATCTATGGATATATTTATGTTTAGGATGATGGAATTAGTTGGTTTGTATCAAAAAATGGAAGAAAACAACTTGGTTTGGCAATTCTTCAAGGTGGTCAAAACTTTAAATGGAGGAAAGAGAAAAGTTTGGTTGGAAATTTGGCTAAGAAAGATGAAGAATGATGAAAGGGTGGGAAAAATCAAGTTAAATATCAATGGTGCAATCCTATGTTTTGAGTTTATGGTAGAAATGGTGAAACCTAGCTTACTAACCATCCATTTTTTCATATTTTCATCCAATGGTTTGATTTAGATAAGCCTCCATTGATACCATAGGCTTGCATACACTATATAAGTCCATATTTCAAAGGAAAGGACCAAACTACCCCAAGTTCAATTAGAATCCCAAACCAGCAGCTTTGCTTGGGATCATTTTCTACCGGTTTTAACTTTTCAATAATAATTCATTTAATAATAAAACCTCTATTTTTATGTCCTGATATTCTTTTTTACCTTCAAATATGATATTAATTCCATAAAACATGAAGGGGTGTGAAATGACCATTTTGCCCCCAGTTCACCAAAAACTCAAATTCACCCGATTCTTCTTAACAGCTTTTAAACCCCTTTTATTCATTCAAACACATCATATAACATTCATATCAATCAAATTCATGCATAAACACATAAAAATTTACAAGTCCAAGTCAAGCAAAAATTTCCCTCTAGGTTACCCTTTATGGTTTAGGTTATAGGTTTGACTGAGATGTTACAATGACTTGAAAGAAAAGTCATTCATCATAAAAGAAAAAGACTCTTTGATTTGATGATTTGGACAATTGACTAAAGGAATGATGACTTTGGATTACTTATCCTTTGATGATGGATTTAGCCACGATGACTAGACGTTGACTTTAGAAAACATGCCCCTGACGAGGGATTAGGGTAGTTTAGCCATTTAACTGCTTTGACTAAGAAATGTGATGATTGATAAAAGGACATACCCCTAATATGGGACAAAGACAACTTAACCAATTAGCTAAGAGACGTGACAGATTAACATGGCAATCATTTGACACCAAGATACTGAAATGACTTTGATAACTTTAATGAGGACTTGTTAGCAACTTCTGCTATGATGATTGACTCAGAAAATAATTTTTTGATTTTTTTTATGCTCTAATTTTTTGCCTAAGTTGCTTTATTCAGGTTTTCAACTTAGCGAGCACAAATCAATCAATTTGGGCACAAAAAAAATGATAATTTTATTATGCTTTAGACCGTACCCAAGGTGGACTACATACGTATCTCCATTTGCATTTTTTCGGAGCCATTTTCTGGTATGTTGCCCCAATATTGTTTAAACCAAAAGGCATGACCTTGTAGCAGTAGGTGCCTCATTCTGTCACAAAAGCAAAGGTTGTCTTTTCCTTGTCAGGTGGATAGACTTGTATTTGATCATATCCACATATAAATCAGTCAAGAAGACTATCTCAAATCCGGCCATGCGGTCAACCAATAA
This sequence comes from Aleurites moluccanus, assembly GCA_948193065.1. Classification (NCBI taxonomy): domain Eukaryota; kingdom Viridiplantae; phylum Streptophyta; class Magnoliopsida; order Malpighiales; family Euphorbiaceae; genus Aleurites; species Aleurites moluccanus. Next base: position 6,378 of record CANXYC010075873.1, on the reverse strand, counting down.
GTCTATATGAGGTAAAGGAAAATCATCTTTTGGACAGGCTTTCTTTAGATTCCTGTAATCCACATTCTTACTTTCCCATCCTTCTTGGGCACAGGCACTATGTCGACTAGCCATGAAGGGTAAGTGACAGGTTCAACAAAACCGTTCTTCAATAACCTGGCAACTTCCTCTTTGATCTTGAGAGACCATTCTACCTTCATCCTTCTTAATTTCTGTTTTATAGACTTCACATTCTCATAGGTCGGAATCTTATGGACTGTTATGCTTGGATCGATACTCGTCATGTCTTCAGGTTGCCAGTCAAAACAATCTGAAAATTCTTGAACAATCTTAACTAGAGAAGCCTTATCATAAAATGATGATGCAATGAATGTGAATTTCAATTTATCATCCGTGCCAAAGTTAATTGATTTTTTTTTTTGCGTCTTTTAAATTGGATTTATGGAGAGGGAAAAAAAGACTCAAGGATATAAGAGGAAAATTAAACACTTTCATTGATAATAAAAGTTTTATCCTCGCGGACTACATCAAAATTAAAAGAAGGACCAAGGAGATCCATTACAGACTCTACAGAGGAAAAAGAAGAAACAGGTTCAACACGCTCTAACTCTAACTCAGGTTTAGACTCTGATTTGAATTCAATCTAAGACAGGTCAGATTAACTGGGCTTGAATTCCTCTATAAACTATGCTAATTGGTGCTTTGGTTGGTTGATGAGGTAGGGTCTATTTCCACTTACCTTCCTCCTAATCTGAATCTTCAGACCTGAAGGGATTGATAACGGTTCGAAAGTAAATGGGGGCATCGGATATCAGGCTAGGGAGAAGGATATCTCCAATATCAATGAGATCTTGGATTTTGTGTCTTAAGTTCTTGCACACATCTGTTTTATACCCAGAACTTTGATGATAATCACAATACTCATTCATATTCCAGCTTTTAGGCAAAGGGTTAGGAGGTGCCTTTGATTCTAAAGGTGTGACCAGTTTAGGTTCCAAAGCCTTCTTGTAAATGAAGCTCCCAAATCCATGAATTTCCTTTTCAGAGACTGACTCTTCTGTTTGGTAGAGGTAATGGAAGTTAAAGTGTTATTCTACTTGTATCTTTTCTCCATTATGTGGCCTTGTTCTAACATAACAGTATTGCGCTTCACAGACTTTTCCATAGATGAATGGGTGAAGGTTTCCTTACTTTGAAAACGATTCAAGGGAAGATGGTTGGTGTTGGTCAGGTTAACTTAAGGTGTCTTTGAAGAGCTTGAATCAGCTGATTTGGGCCTAGTCTGATTCATGGATTTTATGTCATCAATATAGGAATTCAAGCCTTTAGTCATACAGGCCAGTGCATTATGGAAGCTGGTTTGTTGAGCGGTCACGACTTCATTGAAGCGAATTTGTTGAGCATTAAGGGTGGATTTAAGCATGGCTTCAAAATTTTCCTCTTGCCTTTTGATGAGGGTGGTGAGAAGTGTCTCCATGGCATCCATATTGGTTGGGTTGGCCATTAGTACCTTTTAAAGATAAGGAAAGGGATTAGTACATGGAAGAGAAAACCTAACTTTATTCTAGGTTTTTAGGGGAAAGGAAAACCTAACTTTGTTCTAGGTTTTATAGGGAAAAGGAAAACCTAACTCTGTTCTAAGTTTATAGGGAAAAAGAAAACCTAACTTTGTTCTAGGTTTATAGGGAAAAGTTACGCATTGTAAATTCCTTGGAAATTGATTCCTAAAGTAAGGTGGACCAAAGTTATTTGGATTTTAGGATTTTGGAGAGGTAATGGTGTTAATTGGGTTTGGGCTTTAGTGAGATAATGGTGCCAAATGGTTTTGAGCTTTAGAGAAGTAATGGTGCCAACTGGGTTTGGGCTTTGGAGAGATCTTGGTGCCAACTGGGTTTGGGCTTTGGAGAGATCATGGTGCCAACTAGGTTTGGGCTTTGTGAGATCTTAGTGCCAAATGGTTTTAGGCTTTGGAGAGATCTCAGTGCCAACTAGGTTTGGGCTTTGGAGAGATCTTTGTGCCAACTGAGTTTGGGCTTGGAGAGACCATGGTGCCAATTGGGTTTGGGCTTTGTGTAGTGGTAATGGTGTTTGAGGCTACTGGGCCTTGGTTTCACTTGAGTGAGAGGTGTTTGAGGCTAATGCGCCTTGGGTCCATTTGAGTGAGAGGTGTTTGAGGCTAATAGGCCTTGGGTCCATTTAAGTAAGAGGTGTTTGAGGCTAATGGGCCTTGGGTCCATTTGAGTGAGAGGTGTTTGCGGATAATAGGCCTTGGGTCCATTTGGGTTGACTCTCAACTGGTTTAAGGTATAACCTAGACTCATTAACAATAGAATGCATGCTTTATGCATCATGAATGCATGTATGCATGTGTATGAAGAAAATTGGTTCATGATGACAGTTTAACATTATCATGGTTCATGGGCCCTAAGGTCTAAGGTCTAATATTCATTAAATGAAGGCTAGGTCGTTTGGTTTAAAAGGTACCCATCACACTAGAGCAGTGATATACCTAACCACATGTGAAACAATGAGTTTCGCATGGGTTCAACTGTACGACTGCTCGTTACACCTCAAAAAGGATTTGAAGATTCGTCGCGAGGTGGATGCTTTTGCTATCTCCCAACATACTCAAAGAGAGTTGTTGGATCAATGCTACTGGTTATCCAAAAGTTGAATTTCGTAACTGGTGATGTAGTGATGTATGAAAATCAAAGTTAAACTAAAAGCCAAGTAAAAAAGTCACTTTTGAAAAAAAAAAATCAACCAATTGGTAGTCTTCTTTAAATTTTTAAAAAAAGTTTGTCCCCAATGGAGTCGCCAGCTGTGAGGCCTCGCCTGAGCACCGCCGGTCCCAGGGAGATCGAGAATGCTCTCATTTTCGGGACGATTTCTCACAGAGGAAGACTACCTTAGCACCTTTTATTTGAAAGTGATTTTTGATGTTTTGAAGTCGCTACCTTAAGTTATTTTATTAGGAAAATTTAAGGTAAAAACCCAATTTGACTCCAATTTTATCCCAAAGGAAAATAAGTGCACTAGTCTTTGAAACCAAAGAGGATTTGGGGACTAGGTTTTCGGTTTGAACTTGGCTTCTAATTTTAACGTTGATTTAAAGCATTTTCATGTACAGTTTTAAGGATGAGATATAAAGATGTATGAATGTCATACCCCGACTCTAGTGGTGTGACGGTCCTAGGGTAAAGGTAGGCTTAAGGCCACCATAAACCCGTAGAACTCTCATATCCTGGATCTCATATACATTTCATATCAAATATAGATATCATTCAATATTCATTTCTATGATCAATATAAACATGATTCATATCCTTATTTTTATCATTTCATAATTTTGTTTGTTCCTTACTGATTAAAAGATGTATCCTATATTACTAAGGAACAAGGGTAACCCAAAAGGTAACAATTCATATATTAAAATATCCTCAATGACTAACTACGAAGCTCTGGAGTATTATTCCAATACATACTGTACCATAATACTATATAATGAATATACATAAATATATTTCAAAATAATTACAATAGAGGCTTCTTGGAAGAATAAGTCAAGAAGCTTTATCTTCTCTACTAGCTCCCTCACGAACTACACTATTACCTGAAATCTACAGAAGATGAGTGAGCCTTCAACTCAGTAAGATATGAACATGCAATATAAAAGAAATATACACACATATATGAACATGCAATATAAAAGAAATATACACACATATATATATATTAATCCAAAGGAAATATCAATTCCAAGAACATGAGTAAGAATCATAATGTGGTTAGGCTTACAAGAAACATAAGTGCTCACAATCGAATAGCACTAACAAGTAACATGGTAAAACTACAGAGTGCATCAGTAGCCATGCTACCTATCACAACAGAGTGCATCGGTAGTCCTTGCTACCTTATCGCAAACGCATGCTTGGCCAAGCATACACCTAGAGCTCATGATCCCCTCTAGGTGGAACACTGATAAAAATCCTATTAGCTAGGTTCCCAAAATGCACAATGGACCAATGAATTTACTCTCATTGGGAAGAGCGTTCTATTCATAGGGTCATATGGTTTCAATCTCACAAGAAACATGTTGGTCACAAGACCATCAACATATATCATAATTTCCATCAAGTTTAACAAGTAAGAATCATATGAACTTGATCCAAGAAGGTTGACCAAGTCACTTACATTATATATATATATATATATATATATATATATACACACACACACACATGGTAATCTCATGAACAAATGGTAAATTTCGGTTTTAGGATATCATAAAATTTTTAATTAATAGTCCGATAAGATAATATCAAGTATACAAGAATCATATGGTTAACATTAAGAATACTTGGTCATATCATCTCAAAGAAGCAATAAACAAATGTAATGTTCATACTTACCTCTATACAAATTTCTCCTTAAATTTCCTTTAACAATTTGTTCAACCACAATCTCCTCAATTTACTTGATTTTCTTCTCCTAAGAAATTTTCCCAAATATTAAAAATTAGGGTTTTCTTTAATAAAAAATACTCAACATAATTTCTTAATATTTAATCATCTTAAAGTTTCTATTCTTAATTCACAACATCAAGTTAATTCATCTCTTAAAGAAAATTTGAATTTTATTTCGAATTTTACTGTTCATATTACTATTCATGACAGTCCATAAATTTTGATTTCTCCAACATTAATAACCATTAATAGCTTCAAAATGCTTACAATAAATTCTATACACCTATAATTAACTATTCTAACCATCAGAATTTATTAATCTAAAAGAAAATGACATTTGAAGAAAATGTACCTTATTTCTCCAAAACTGAATTTCTTGAAATAATTTGCTTAAATTTGACGATTACTACCTTAAAATAGGATAATCTAGAGATTTAATGCATTAATTTTAAGTATTAATGCATTAGACAAGAAATGAAACAAATCTAAGAAGAATAAAAGAAGAACGAAAAGAAGAAGAAAGAAAAACTGTGAAGAAAATTGCTACTGGGCACTTGGTTAAATAGGCTACTGCCCAAAATTCTGCTCGCCAGCTCGCCTCGCCAACCCACCTTGGCAATGCTACCTCGCAATTCCCACTTCGCCAAACTGCTCCGGCAATGCCACTTAGTATAAGCCACTTCGCGAATCCAACTTTGCATATCCATTTCGCATATGCCACCTCGCATATGCTGCCTCGCCAAACTCTCCTCGTGAACTCCTCTTCGCATGTGCCACCTTGCATATGCCACCTTGGCAATGCCTCTTTGCCAACTCGCTTCGCATATGCTACCTCGGCAATGCCCCTTCGCATAATGCCACCTCGCCTATTTCTCTTCGCCAAATTTCTCTTCGCCTATCTCCACTTCGCATATGCCACCTCGCATATGCCTCTTTACCAAAATCTCACCTCACCACTTCGCTTGCTCGCATTGTCGGCTCGCAAATGCCACCTCGCATTTTGCCGGCTCGCACTACCAGATCCTGCTGAGCTGAAACTCTTCCTCGACAACTTATACTTAATCAACTCGCAAATGAGCTACAAACATCCAAACTCCCTGATTCTTTTTGTCACTTAAAATATACATGCAGGGGTTCAACATATCCAAAATTCAAATCACAAAGACAACTATACAAACTATGGTGACTCTTTAAATGTCACCCAGACTTACTGTCCAAAATCCATCCGAACAGATCTGAGAAATTCCACTCTCCACTGAGTTATACTTATGCAAATCTCCTAAAATTTTATAGCCAATAACAAACACACAAAGGAAGATTTTTCATGTTAACACCTTTGGCTCAAACTGTCTCAGTTATTCCCATAAAATTCAAACATACACAGATTTCCTGCAGAAATACTAAACCGGATAAGTCCTGCTCAATAAGGCATAACTCCTCACACACATAGAATTTTACCAAACCATTTAATAGAATTGAAGATGAGACATAGATCCACAACTTTTATGTTTTATACTTTACCAAATTATTTCTTTAAGATTATGCAATCAGCTTCATAAAAATTCTGAAACCAGAAATTTCTAGATTTCTTAAACATTTATATCTTCAATTAATTAAATTCATCAAACATATAATTTATTAAATAGCCCAAAAATGACAGATATTACAATGAACAAGTAAGTGAATGGATGAAAGTGATAAAGCAGTTTAGAGAGCGATAAATTAAATTATTAATCCCAAATTAGAGGATATCAACTCTAGCCCTTATGGGTTTGTCACGACCTATCTCGAAAGTCGTGACGGTCCTAGGGTACGGGTGATGCATAAGCGACCAGTACCGCGTAGAACCCAAATGACAACCTAAATGATATGCAACAATCAAATATAACCCAATTAATTATGAAAATGCTGA